>CM076576.1:503002412-503268455 GCA_034641835.2 Pinus albicaulis | reverse complement strand
AATCCACCACAAAATGTGTAACAAAAATTTCTTTCATTTGAACAAGAAAAATTGTGATTCTTTGCTGAAACATAATCAAATTGATCATGTGAATAATTCTACCTCTTTTTCTACATGGAATTTCCATTGTTTTTGTCTTCAAAAGATGATGAACTAGTAGAGGAGACAAATTTATTTTTCAGACTTTCATCATAGTTCTTGTCTTGAAAATTGCTTACATTTGCATGCTTGCCATAAGAAACATGTCTACCCTCTACTCTCTGCAATGATGGATTAAAAAAATGGAAATAATCCTTAAAACAATTTTGACATATATGCATTTTAGAACTTGAAATAAAGGTTCTCTTTAAATTTGCACCACATGCATTCAAGGATTTGGGGTCTTCACCATTAAACTGCACACGTACAAGACCAACATTCTTGGGTCACTCCACAACAAAAATAGGGTCAACCATGCCCTGTTCATGCTTGCCCAAACCTTTTCCTTTATGATAGCCCATCTTAAACTTTAATTTGGACCCAATGCCCCTTCTATGTTTTCAAAAGAACCACCACACTTTTCAATTGAGGAAATTGAAGACAAATTGGAATGGTTTACCTCTTCCTCATGCTTGTTCTTGGACAAAGCTTCTTGAGCTTGAAGCAGTTGTTTCTCCATGTCATGCAACCTTTGTAGAATTTCTTCTTTCTCTTCCTTCATGGTCAACAATTGTGCATGAAGGCTAGCACTTTCTCTTTCATCCTCAATGAGAATTTGCACCATTTACTTCACCTTAATGAACTCATTCTTCATGTCATCATTGAAGAATCTCATGAAGGAGGAAAATTCACTTGTAGAAGAAGTTGACATTATGTAAATGGTCAAATTAACAAAAGGAACTTCCAAAGAAAAGTTTTCAAATCTTTCAAACAAATGACAATATTTTAACCAAATGTCTATAAAGACCCCTTCTTATTCAAGCAACCATAAAACACAAACTCCAATAACTTTTGTAGCCAAAAATAATCAAATGAGTTTGTTTTCCAAAGATAATCTTGAGGTACTTTGGGGTAAGGAAATAGACTACAAATTTATTTATTTTTTTTCCAAGACTTAGCTATCAATAACTATCTTTTCATCTCAAGCAAACTCATACAATCAACCATTTTGCAACCAATAAAACAGTCAATGTTTTACATTGTTTTAACACATTTTGCACAAAAAAAAATTCTCAAATTAAGCTCAAACTAAGCTCCACCTATGCCCTGATACCATCTGATCTAAAAATGGAAGTACTTGAAAATGTGTGCAAGGTATCCATTTCCATTTAATTAAATGTGTGCAAAATTCTCCATGTCTTGCTGATGAAACAAAGTGTTTTTGGTAAATTTTTATGAGTTTATGTGTGAGGGGAAGTTAATTTAAATTTTTTTTTAACATATTAAATCATAAATATACAGCAAGATAACTTCATCATAACATGACAAAAATGTTTCGTGATCATTTCACCCCTCCTGGGCTACATCTATTGGATCAAGCCTCCCAAAATGAGCTTTTCCTCTTGTATTAAAATGCTCTCAAATAATAATACAATTTTAAAAGTTCCTGAATAGGAAAATATGAATGCAAATTTAGATTCAGAATACATGAAAATGCTAAAAAATGCCTTTCCATATTCACTAAACAGTGAAGAATTACCATAAACAGTGACTTCTTCAACAAGGCCTTCATGGCTCTTTGAAATCCTATGAAGATTTTTGGGTTGTATAAGTAATCAAATAGTTTTGATACCTCTTCCATTAGGTTCATAAGGTCAAAAATAGCTGAAAATGGTTTTTGGATCACCTCAAATAGTTAGGTACCACTCTAGATAACTCCATTTCCCCAATGGCCCTAGTGGCTCTCCAAGCTTCCCTAAAGCTAAAATGGATGTATAACACCTCTAATGCCTCTGGAACCTCTCCTAGTGGATCTATAATTCTGAAAATAGTCAAAATTGGTTTTTGGTTCACCTCAAATGGTTAAGCATAGCCTAAAACAGCTCCACCTCCCTCTTGGCCCTAATGGCTCTCATTGCTTCCCTGAAGCAAAAGGGGCTGAAGATCAACTCTAATGGCTCTGAAACCTATTCCAATGGATCCATAATCCTCTGATTATCGAAAAAAAAAAATCATTCAAAAAGGTTCAATAAATTAGAAGTTATGACCAAAACAGTATTTTCCCAATCTGGCCGAAAAAAACTCCACCAAATGTGGAGCAACTGGAGTTAGCTCCAGTTAAATTCGGAAAATCTGCCTAAGATGGCGCACCCACCAGAAGTTCCACCAACTTCCTAACCATGGAATTTATCATTGGTAGAGGACAGTCACATGGGATTCCCGTTTAAACTGCCAGAGTTAACGATTATAGAAACTGTTTTATAAACTGTAACATAAAATGTTCTTTCGGGGTTCGTCACAAAGAACGGTTAGCTAATCCATCACTATTGGAGCTGAAAGGTTAATAATCTAGGCATGCCAGAAGATTCATATGGGTCAGGCTAGCCCCTTTTGTTTTCCGCCCCATTGTAATTTGAACGTTAAATATTTATCAACCCCAATACATATTAAGAACTAAACTGGTGGCCTAACGGTTAGACGTTTCCACTTCAACTCAGAGGTCTTAGGTTCAAACCTTGTAACTTCCACAAAATTTTAATATGGCAAGCCTCCTCCTTGGCTTGGGGCCACGTGGCGGCCTCCAGGCCTACCATGTGGCAGCCCGTGACTGGCCAGAAATCACAAAAGTCAAACCAATTTCCAAGACACACTTGCCACTTTTCAGAACATAATTTGCTCATAGGGTATATTTTGGGGAATATTCCAAGGAATATTCTCGAAATATTATTTTTTAATACTTGCCAAAGTGATGTCAACCTTGGTCAAACTCATTTTTTGTAGTTTACTGAAAACTTAAAACCTGCATAAATTTCACATATAGTGTCGGATTTGGGTGCCATTCATGGCACCAAGATCGTATCACCGAGGCCTATTCGTTCATTCAAGCTGCAAGTGATTTTGAACACTTTCAATTTTGAGATTTTTCCATAGCTCGGACTTGAGCTCCTGATCACTCTGGAGAAAATACCATGCTATGGCATCAAATGATTGGTCATATTGGAGAGAAGGGCCTTTGGATACTGCATGGAAATGGTATGGTAGAAGGTATGCCTAATTTCTCTCTAGATTTTGATTTCTGTGAATATTGTATATATGGGAAGCAGAATTGGGTGAGTTTTCCTTCTAGTGCTAAGAGGGAAAAAAAGATATTATAGCTTGTGCACAGTGATGTGTTTGGACCTATGTCGGTTCCATCACTAGGTAAGTTTGTGTACTATGTTTCATTCATATATTACTTCTCACGAAATACATGGATATATTTCTTGAGAAATAAATCTGAAGCCTTTGACAGATTTAAAGAATTTAAGGCTCTGGTGGAAAACCAAACAGAGAAGAAGATAAAGGTGCTGAGGACAGATAATGGTGGGCAGTTCTGCAAGAAGGAACTTGAAGAGTTTTGTAAGAATTGTGGTATAGCACGACATAAGACTACTCCATACACACCTCAGCAAAACGGAGTTGCAGAAAGAATGAACAAAACACTGATGGAAAAGGCAAGAAGCATGCTCAGTGGTACCGGGTTAAGACAAGAATTCTGGGCAGAGGTAGTGGAGACTGCATTTTACTTGGTTAACATATCACCTTCATCAGCGTTGGAGGATAAGACTCCACATGAGGTATGGACTGGTAAGAAACCCTCTCTTTCACATCTCCGGGTATTTGGATGTGATTCATATGTACATGTTCCAAAGGAGAAAAGGATCAAGTTGGATAATAAATATGAAAGGTGCATCTTTATTAGGTATAAGGATGGTTTAAAGGGTTACAAGCTTTGGAACTCAGAAATAAGGAAGGTTGTGTACAACTAAGATGTGGTGTTTAGAGAGGTGAAAGATACTTTTAAACATGAATTCCTACCAAAGGAACCTGAGAAGATATAGTTTGAGCTAAAGGAGGATGAATGAGACTCTACAACAGAAGAAGACTTAGAAGAGGAAGAGCCACAAACTCCAGCTGTGAGAAGATGAGTTTGAGAAAGAAGACAACTAGAAAGGTATAGTCCATCTACCTTCTATTCAAATTTTTCTTTAACTATAACTGATGATGATCCCAGAACTGTCAGGGAGGTAGTAGATTCAGAGGATGGAAAACTTTGGTAGAAGGCCATGGTTGATGAAATGGCATCCTTACATAAAAATGAGGCGTGGGATCTGATGGAGTTGTCGGTTGGAAGGAAGCCCATCGGGATAAAATGGGTGTTTAAGAAGAAGATGAATGTAGAAGGAAAGGTGGAGAAATACAAAGCTTGGTTCGTAGCAAAAGGTTATTCCCAGGTGCCAGGAATTGATTTTGGTGATATTTTTTCTCCTGTTGCCAAAGTTACTTCTATTAGATTAGTTTTATCTATTGCTGCCGCATTTGATTTTGGGGTAGAACAGATGGATGTGAAGACAGGATTTCTTCACGGGAATCTGGAAGAGGAGATCTACATGAAAAAACCTAAATGATTTATCGTGAAGGGGAAGAAAGAGCTGGTATGCAGGTTAAAGAAGTATCTGTATCATGGAAACTTTTAGGGGCTAGTATTCGCAGGTGGGCTAATTTTCCATGATTTTTCCAAAAAAAAGATTTGCTAATTTCCATTTTTTTATAAAAATGATTCGCCCAAATTTTACAATATAAAATTATTTTACCTTAAAAATAGCCAACATTATATAGAGACTATATAAAATCATTATAAATTTGTATAATTTTACAAATATATTAATAAAAATTTATAGTTCACATATTAGGGACTAGTGAAATTTGCCAATGTTTTAAACTTGAAGATAATTTTCCATCCTTAAAATTATCCCTGATCTATATGGGTTAAAATAGTCACCAAGGATGTGGTATCAGAAATGTGATACCTACAAATGGGGACTTGGCTTCACTAGAAGCAAGGAGGATCACTATGTTCATTTTAAATTAAGTGGTGACCATGTTATTTATTTGGTCTTGTATGTTGATGATATGTTGTTGATTGGAAATGACAAAGAAATTATCGAAGATTTGAAGACCCAGTTGTTCTCCAAATTTGACATGAAGGATCTTGGTGCTGCGAAATATGTCTTGGACATGGAAATTAAGAGAGATCAAGCAAAGAGGAAGTTTTTATTAAACCAGAGGAAGTATTTTGAGACTATATTACAGAGGTTCAATATGCAGGATAGTAAACCGGTGAATGTTCTAATTCTTGTAGGTGTAAAGCTGTCTGCTAAACAATGTTGCAAGACACAAGAAGAAGAGGACAATATGTCCCGTGTTCCATATGCAAGTGTATTGGGTAGCTTGATGTATGCAATGGTATGTACTAAACTAGACATTTCACATGTAGTGGGAGTATTGAGCAGGTTTATCTCAAACCCAGGGTAGGAGCATTCGACAACAGTGAAGCAGGTTTCAGATATTTGCGTGGCACTAGTTATTATGGCTTGTGCTACCAGGGAAGATCAGTATTGGAAAGAGTGTTGGACATTCATGGTTTTGTTGATGCAAACTGGGCTGGAGATCTAGACCAAAGAAGATCCACAAGTGGGTATGTGTTTAGCCTATTTGGAGGTGCAGTGAGTTGGATGAGTAAAAGACACTCTGTAGTGGCTCTTTCAACTATAGAGGCAGAATACATGGCAGCCAATCATCCAAACAAGGAAGCAGTTTGGTTGTAGAGATTATGTTCAAGTATGGGGTTGCTGCAGCAAGCTAAAAGGATAGATTGTGATAGCCAAAGTGAAATTTTCTTAGCTAAGAACCCTGCTTATCATTCAAAGACAAAGCACATTGATGTTCAATACCACTTTGTGAGATATATGGTTGAAGCTAAAAGGGTATTGCTAGTAAATATGGACATTTTGAAGAATGTTGCAGATGCATTGACAAATTTTGTGAGCACTAAGAAGTTCTCCTGGTGTAGAGAAACAATGGGTGTTGAAAATCAGGGCTAATGACTCATCTCTCCTGTGGCCCCCTGCAGAAACAAAAAAACAAGTGGGATAATGTTGGGTTTGTGTTATATTCTTTCAACGACTAGTCACGCATGGGTGCGTAAAAGGGGGACGATATCCCCCCCTCTCAAGGTCCGGAGCAGCACCCCAGAAAAAAATTTTGGTCCTTATTTTCTAGTGGGCGGACCTGTCCATGGTTTTGTGCATGGGTTTGCACATGGTTTTTCGGCATGATGGTTTTCAGCCCCTGGTATTTTGTATATCCGGTCAAGGGAACTATGGTTATGTTCTAATCTAGGGTTAATATATTAGGGTTTATGTATGATTAGGCATGTATATATATGTGTTATAACAATAAAAGGAATATAATGAAAAATCAATTTGGTTGTCTCGATTTGGGATCCAGGGGAAAATCTCTGTGTTTATCTGTTTTATGTTTTATGCTCTCTCTATTATTTATTTTCTGTTTTAAATATTCATTCGTAGATAATTTCTATACAGGGTTAAAAACTACAGTCTAACTCTCCAAGAATTCTTTGAACTCAAAGAAGAAAGAAGATCTTATAGAAGCAATAGAAGGAAGAAGCAAAAAATATTATATTTTCCTACATTTGATGGATCTTCCTTAAGCACTGTCGAGGCTTGGAGGGAAGATATAGATACATTTTTCATGCTACATCTCGTGGCTGAAAAAGAGGATGTCCAAATTGCAACACTTCATCTCTTACGTGAAGCCAATAATTGTTGGTTTAGTCACATGGAGCATGCAAAGGTGACTAAATATTCAGATTTATTTCACAAGTTGAGGAAGAATTTTGATCTGAAGAAGACATAGATTGGCCACAAAGAGAAATTTCATAAGGAAACAAAGGAGGATGTCATTCTTGTCACTCTGGACAGGAGATCACTACATTCACCACTAGTTGCAGAAATACTTGCATATAGATAAAAGACACTTGCAATCTTGCAAGATAGTCTTGAACTCTTGACACATAGAGTTCCATGCATGATTCAGGAGATGCATGAGGAAGAGGAGGAATATTTCAGCGTTGGTACATTGGTAGAAGAGTATCCATATCTCTTATCAGTAGTTCGAGAGACCTTTGCACCAGAAAGGGAAACTCTTGTGTTCTTGCAAGATGTTTTTGAATGTCAGTTGATCCAAGGTATGCATACACTTTCATCTCATATTGTTTCAGTACCTCTTATTGAAACTTATGGGGACATGCGATCAGGTCTATTTCATGACCAAGGGTTAAAACATTATGTTGATTTGGAGCAGCATTATATCACTGCACAAAGGATCCTTGATCTAATCAAGGAAGAGATGAATCACCATCATAGTTTGTCATGGATGAACTACATTCAAGCTCTTGAGTTACAATGTGGAGTTTCAGAAAATGGGATTAGTATGATCCTATGTACAATGGTTGACCATGAGATCAATATTGTACCTTGCTTTGAGACAACATATGTATTACCATGCATATTTACAATGTTGTCACTTAGTAGCAGTGATAATGAAGAGGCCCCATTATTCTTGGAGCATTATGAAGGTATATTCACTCATGAGGAAATGGATTTTAAGATGATGAATGGTAGACATCTTGAGATGAGAAATAATTTCTCCTTTCTTGATGAAACTTTTTCAATGCGCATCTCAAAGCTCAAAGAGAGACTTCTACCTGCAGCAGATCTAGAACCTCATTGGTTTTGTAAGGCCATGGAAGAGAAGAAGGTCTCATTAAGAGATATCATTGGAGGTGCACTTCAAAATTTCATGGAGTGAAAAGTCCTTCAATAGTTTGAGGAGGTTGGTGTCCTACAATGGGAGGATACCAAGTATTTGCAGAAAGAGATCCATCATCCACATTGGGATGAATGGTTGATAGTATGGAGAAAGCGGTTGCCAAACCACTTTCAGATCTATGATACAGGCCAACAAGAAGCATGGCTTTGCTGGTTGCTCTTGGGTGAGTATGGATACCACTCAATGAGTCATATTTTTCTGATTCATGCCTTACACATCACTAGAAGGATGCAGAAGAAGAAGGCATGGTTACTTTGGTTATTGATGAGAGAATTTGGACATCACATGATATATCTTGTGTCCTTGTATTTACTTTTTCTTGGGATATGTCTCATGTATTTACGTGTATTTATGTTTGGAATGTATCTCATGTTCATGTATGTACTTGGGCTTGGGAGAAAGTATAACTCTCACATGATGTGGCATAAGGGATCTTATTTGTATTATGTTGATGAAAATCTCGAGAAATCTCACATGTTCATTAATTTATTGTTGCTCCATGACTTGCATCATGATAATGCAAGAAGGTAGCAATAATCCATGTTTCTATGGTTACTATTGGGAGAGTATGGGTTGAATTCTTCCCATACATTACATGACATTGCTGGAGGATGGAAACAATAGCCCTTACAACATTGGCTTCTGTTGGGTGATTATGGTCATTGTACATGGTATGATGATGATGTCATCGGTCAGCAAGATGCCTTGTTACGGTGGCTTCTCTTGAGATAATATGGCCACTACATTTGGTACAATGATGATGTGGTATGGTGGCAAGAGGCATTGTTGCGTTGGATTGTTTTGAGAGAGTATGGTTCTCATATTGTCATTGATGATTTGGCATGGAAACAAGAAGCATCGTTGTGGTGGCTTCTTTTGAGAGAGTATGGCTCTCTTACTTATTTTCATGATGATATAGCATGGCTGCAGAATACTTTGATGTGTTGGTTGTTATTAGGAGAATATCATTTGACATTATTCATGTTTTCCCATAAGTCTCTACTTCTTATTTTTCACTATGATGATGTCATGTTTGATTCCTACATGGCCAACATGGCTAATGATGAGGGCATTGATGTATGTAATATACTCTATGTATCATGGGTTGGAGAGATATTTTATGATTTGGGACTTTCCACTTTGGGAATGAACCACTTCATCTTATGTATCTCAACTATAGAGAGGAACTTTGGTCATAATTTGTTTGTCACTTGGAGATTCATTATTGAGGGAAGGTGTTAGGTCCCCATAATTTGTTAGATTGGTGAGAAAAAATAAATAGGGGTAACATCAAACCAGTATTTGGAGTCCTAGGACCTAGCCTTCCTGGACTCAAAGAGGACTCTCTCTATTTTTTGCAAAGGATGTAGACTTGTTTTCTTTTATGGTTTGATTTTAGGCTAGTTGTTAAGTTTAGGGTTTTTTTTTCTTTTTTTGGTTGGGTAGATGATCAAGTAGAATAGAGGGAGTGAGGAAATCTTCAAGTCATTAGGCTATGGAGTCTATAAAAGGTCATGGATATCTCAAAAATGAATGAGGGTGAATCATAGGGAAAATATAACATGGTCAAATGGATTTTCAAGGTTTTTGTTAGATGAAATGAACATCAAGTTTGTGAACAAAGTAGGGTAAATGGAAGTTAAGAATTATTTGTCAAATACTTTAACAAGAAGGGCCTTCAACACTATTTAGCATAAAGAAGTAATCATAAGACAGGTAAAACCAATAACTCTCTGATTAAACTCAAGAAAATAAGCATTTAAGACAAACAGTCCAGTGAACTATAGAAGGAAAGAAACATATTTAACTTCTAGTGATTTCACCTTCACGATTAGAAAATATTTAATATATAAATATAACATAAATCAAAGAAGATGGAACTCCTAAACATCATTGATCATAGCCATAAATACCTCCAAATAAACCTTTCAAAAATGGACAAAGGGTATGATCGAAACATAGCCTCTTTGGAAAAACCTAATTAGTGATACTTCAAAGAAATATCTCAAGAAAAATGTTTTAGTGACATCAAACAAGCAGGGCTAACCATAAAACATATTTGATATATACTATATTGAATTATTCAGAAGATAATAAATCTTGGGTGGGTCTATAGAGCAACTAAGAATTCTCTAAACTGACCTAGCAGAGGAAAACATAGAGGCAGTGAAGAACAAATAGAGCTAATGTGCCTTTGAAAAACATTTCTTAGTCTAAAACCTTTGTCCTACTAAAATATAGAAGGATGAAACACAATGATACATAAGAAAAAAATAACTGAATAGAAGCACATCACCATTAACCATGCTCAGTGATCCTACAAGAAATCCTTCTCCATCATCAATGAAGATAAGCCATCCACAAATTCCACCAAACCAATTACTCTTCAATATCCAAAAAACTATGTATTGCTCTGAAGAGTGTCATTAAATGCCAACCTTTTACAACAAAGCCCTCATGCTATATTTATCTAGCAAAGGAGGGACAAACCATAACTAAGGTTTGAAAATGTCAAACATAGTCATAAATGTCAATTATGCCTAAGAGATGATGCAAGTCCCAAGGCACAAAATATCTCATGAAATAAATGCAAAAATAACTCCTAGCACCTAACTTTGGAGTGATTTTCCCCAAAAACACTAAAATGTCTTTTTTCCATAAATGAGTGTCTTTTTTTGAATTTTAGGCCAAAAACACAGCACAGAGGTCTGAACGCGTAGCACCTGCATAGGAAAAACTGGGTCCACTTGTAGCCAAGTTTTGATAAATTTCTCGATGTCAAAATTGGCTCTGTGATGGCCCGTTGGAAAGCCTTCTTAGTCTAATTTCCAAAATGGCCCTTGGGTTTCTAATTGGGCTCAATTAACTTGTACATAAAGTGAATCTCCCAAGGTTGCTCAAGGTGTAGCACCAGGCCTGAAAATGAGCTAGATTGGTGAAAAATAGGGTGTTTTTGACCCTTTTGGAGGATCAAATCAACTCAAAATGACATGAAATTTTGTGAGCATGTTGTACTTCTGCCGAGGATTAAAAAAACACAATGTTTTCCTCTTGAGGATGCTTCAACTTCGGATTAAAAAAACACAAGGTTTTCCTCCTGAGGACGCTTGAGCTGAAAGCGTAGCGCCAAGGGTGTTGCGCCTTCAGGCCTCAAAATTAGCAAAAAACCAAAATTTTTAAAATTTCCCAAAATTGGTGAATATCTTCCTTATGGGGTTTGGGAGGCCTGTAGAGAAGCTTCAGACAAGATTCCAATGTTTGCTTGGTCTTTTTCCTCTTTGAGTGCTTGTAGCTTGGTAAGGTCTCTCTTGAGCTTAGACCTTGCAATTTGATTTCTCAAGCCATAATGCTTGGTCATCTTCCTTTAGAGATCAAGACATTTATTGGCCTTCTCCAACTTGGCCTCCAAATTTGTTTTTGCTCTCTCTAGCCAAGGCTTCCAATCATACTCTATCTCCATGGCAACTATCTCATTTAGAGGGAGATGATCTACCAAGGATGATTCTTTTTCTCTTTGTATTGCCAAGGCCTTCTTTAAACCCATGGTTCTTGGTCTCCTCCTAGATTGCCCTTATTCATCTTCACTTTCCTCATAGGGTCCCATGAAATCTTCTAGCTTTAGTTGTTTCCCTTGAGCTTCTTTCTAGGCTCTTATAGCCCTGGCCTCATAGATGGCATTCTGTACTCCCATATATTTTTTTTCTGTCTCATAAAAATGGATAACATTCCTAGCCCTATCTAAATTGACTTCCAAGTCTTTGATTTGGGAATTGTTTCTCTGAAGGAGTATGCTAGTGATTTTCTCCGCATTTTCCTCATCACTGTCAACATGGATGAGTTCAAAATCCTTCTCAACCTCATGTTGATCTTCTTCTTCTTCTTTTTCCTTTTCTTTTCCTTTATCTAGTGGCTTAGTGGATGTGGAGGTCATGGCTCCTTGCCTTTTAAAGGTAGCAAACACATGCCTTTCCCCTCTTTGGTATATCAATGGAAAAGGTTCAGCCCTACTCATCTTGGTGTTTTCATCATGACTGCCATCATTTTTCACCATGTCCTCCTCTTCATTACTTTGACTACTGCTTACCTCATCATCTTCCATATCAGCCTCACTATTTGCTTCTTCACTAATTTATGCACTATCCTTTGTACTGCTTTCATCTTGTTCATCATCATTGCTAGGAGTCTTATGGCTATGATCTTTGCTGCTATCATAAAACTCTTCATTTTCATCACTATTACTATCAGCTTCACTGATAGTCTAGTCATTGGTGTCATTGTTGTCATCATCATCGTTATCACTATGGGGCTCACTATTTTCATGACTGTCATGATTGTCTTCTTCTTCATTGATGATTGATTAATTATCCACAATTTCATTTTCACTACCCTCTTCTTCATCACTGTTTAATTCATTTCCACTATGAGATTCTTCATTTTTTTCACTGTTATCATCTCCCTCTATTTCCATGTTTTCTTCTTTCTTTAGCTTAACTCATCATCACCCTCATATTCATGTTCACTACCTTGTTCACTACCATTTTCTTCTTGATCTGATGCATTGGAAGAGGATGAGGAAGGGAGGTTTCATTGAGGAGAAGATACATGTGTAGATGATGAGGTATGGTCAGTAGGAGGTGATGGAGGATCTTGGAGAAGGGTCTCCCAAAGGCTATGAATCTTGTCCAGTTTTTTATAATTTTGTATTGTTTAAGTCTAACGCAGGGGTTTTGGGGTGGTTCAAAGCCCCCGATGCATTGTAAATGGGTCAAGGGTAGACAAAGAGTCCGCAAACCATGTTTTGTAGACCATTGGATGCGTAGGCTAAACCACTATAAATAGATGAACCTTTTTTGAGTCATAGGTAGGAATGAATAGAGATTGATGCAAAGTACAAACTATTAGATCTGTGGTAGAGTTGTTTGGGTTAGGACTCCTGTTAGCTGTGTGCACAAAGATCCTCTGTCCTACTATGTGCGAACCCTACTGGCTGTGTGCACAGGTGGTAATTTGGGAATGTAAGAGGATTTTGGGTAATGATATAGATGTGAAGAAGTATTGTGGGTATCTAATGTTATCTAGATATGTCTTGTTATGGTTGATGTGTACTTGAGTTATATGATGATGTATCTGTTAGTAGCTACGAACTGTCTGTGTTTATGATAAATGTATCTATGATATATTAATCTGTTGCGAATACATGGTTTTGTGATTATAGCTGATAGTACACACATGGATGCGAGCCTGTTATTTATATCTGATAAACTATATTCTAGTTATTTATTGAAATGCCTATGAATGACCTCTGGCTGTATAGATCTGATAGCTGCAAACCGACTTGACTTACCTACTCTTTCCCAGGGTGTGAAAACCTGGTTCCAACACCCTCCCATACTACTTCGGGTGAGACTTTGGCCTGCGCAAGCAGGTCACTACCGAAAGGGCCAGTATAATAGGGGTTTGTTGGAAAACCTTAACCTTTGAACTTGGGTCAGGACCCCTTCGAGACAACAAATGGTTCCGTTGTCAAGACCAAGAGAATTTTGAGAGAGATCGAGTAATGCCAAGGCCGTATTAGAAACCTAAGAAGAGAAAGAACAATGAAAATTTTGGAAGCAAGATCCAATAAATCACTTCCACCAGGAGACAATATGGTCTCGCACATGAAGCTACCTACTTTCAAGGGCGTGGGTGATGAGGGCATGGATCAGTTCTGGTCTGTCGTGGGATTGGTATGGACTATGAAGAACGTAGCAAGCGATGCGATGAAATGAGAATAGTTATCCCTTTCTTCCGAAGGAAGAGCCTTGGACTAGTACATGGGATATATTTATCAACATGCGAATGCAACTATTGAAGAAATCAAGAACAAATTAAAGTAGCAGTTCAAGAAACCTAAGTCCTACTCTCAGACAGTAAATGACCTGAAGGATTTCAAGCAAGGACCATCTAAATCCGTATGGGAAGCAGATCAGTGACTAAAGAAAGTGATCATAGAAGGAGAATTCTAGTATGATGACAGGCAACACATAGAGTGGTTTATTGCGATGTTGTTGCCCCACCTGTGCGTACCTATGGGTCATCAAGCCATTGAAACATAGGAGAAGGTCTTGGAGGTTGCCATGAAACTAGAAGCTACGCCATGAGATGATACCCAGTTAGGATTACAACAAAATATAAGGCCAACTAGAAGCAATGCACATGGAAATCTAGAATCCACACAAGGAGCAAGGAATGGAGGCTAGTACCAAAATATGGTGCATACGATGCTAGGTGAATGGCCACACCAAAGTTAACTATCTGCTGCTTGCAGACTACATGCAGGTAGGGGGACCCAATCCACTGCGACCTAAGGAAGATGTGGGACCAATTGGGTTGGCACTATGGTGTGATGACTATCACATTGTTGGATTGCATGATACTAGCCACTGCCCCTTCCTTGCCACATATATCCCAGAAGTAAAACAACAGTGGTGTAGGTTTTGTAGGTCTATGGGACATGATTAACATAACTGCCAAATATATGATCTAATGATCAATCGGGGAAACTTATATAGGGTACAGTCGGACCCTGCATCACCTAGATCCCCCACAGGTATAGGAGGCTTCCCTGGGGGCGGGGGAGGGGGACGAGGAGAAAGCACACGCAGAGGTAGAGGACAACTAATCTACTATAATTGTAGGGAAGTAGGTCACTTCATGAGGGATTTCACGAACCCAACTCGGCAATCCTGTAGATACTACAGAGAACTAGACCATGTGGTTGAAGATTGCCCGATTCTGATATCCAAGATGCAGGAGAAGAAACAGACAACTATGTAGAACGTACAAAGGGTCAAGGAAGAACATAGAAGTGAAGGACCAAGTATTAATGTTATAACACGTAGTGGCATAGCCACCAGCAGGATTGCCGAGAAAGCTGAGGCAAAACCTCTTATCCATAAAGCGCCCATTAAACAAGAAGGGTTGGACTTACCAAAGGAAAGGGAAACTTTTTTCAAAGCTCACCAAGGCTTTGCCAATGCAAAGGCACCTACCCTTCAAATGCCTACACACCTTGGAGGAGATGATGAAGTTAAACCATTCTTGCAGGCGTGTATGAAGTTGCTACGCAACCAACGAGCCATAGAAAATCTCTAGGCCTTCATATATAGTTGTGTGGGAAAGAAAACCCCATCTATGTAAATTAAGGATGTGCACAACCTGTATAGGCACAAGAGAGGCACTGGTTGGGAGATGCAGCTAACTGCGAAGATCGGAGATTACGAGATGGATCAAGTTATTCTTGACTTAGGATATGATGTGAATGTACTACCTAAACAGACTTGGCAGTGAATGGGCGAACCTAAACTGGAATGGTCCACTATTCAGTTATGCATGGCTAATCAACAAAAGATCATACCATTGGGAAGATTATCAAAGATTGTAGTAGATATCGCTAGAGTTAATGTATGGGCTGACTTCAAATTCATTCAGATCGAAGAGGAAAAATACCCCTACCTAACACTCCTCGAATTGGATTGGGCCATTGATATGGGTGGTATCATCAATTTAAAGAAACGCAACATGGTGTTTGAAGTTTAAGGAACACAGGTAATCATACCACTAGACCCTGCAGAAGGAAAAAAAATACCGAGCATGTGCGGGAGGAAGAAGAGATAGATCATATCTATAGGGTGACTGCAAGGGATCAAGACTGGATCAATCCTACGACCAATGGTGTCCTTTGTTGGGAAAAATATAACGAATTCCTTTCCAACTCCGATGAAGAAATAGACAACTAGAAAAATTGATTGCACGATGTTTCCGCGATGCGTTGTCTACAAATTTTCAGGGACTTTCGCTGCATATCTATCGAGGTAAGATAACTACCCCACTTTGATGGTTCCGGTAGCATAAATGAATTTATGTGTACATTCAAATCTGAGGTTACAAGAGAATGAAGGCTATGGGCCATTAATCTAGCCTTGCACACAACGCCTGCAAGATGGTGGGAGGCACATAAGGAGGTGTTCCCAGAGTGAGAGGAATGTCGGGACATGATGATCCTGCGATTCAAGGCCCCAACTGAGGCATGTCTCAAGAAGTTCCTTGGCCCAGGAGACTGACATGAACACTTGTCTACCTGGATGGAGAAATGGAACGACCAAACTCCGAAGAAATAGGTTCACTTGTTTATTCATGCATTGGGACCAATCCCGACTGTATGGTACTTGGATGCGAAGCTACATGAATGCACCCATCACTAGGAAACATTGAAGGACAAAATCATTGGTACCTTTGGACTAATAGGGGGCTTGGAGGTGCTTGAAAAATCTCTACAGGATATAGATGCATTTGTGTTTGGTGATTCCACCTCTCCCGCAACATTTGGGGTGTTGACGTGGGAAATGCAGGTGCACAACATTATCAATTTTCACAATATAGCTATATAAGAATGTGAGGAGAACCCGTGTAATGTCTCTATCCCATAATCGGAGGGGGAACGCGTAGTTGTGGGGCCCTCACTGCAAAATGTGGATGTAAAAAAACCCCTGAAACTATGGGAAGTCAACATCAGCACAGCGGAACAACCTAAGCTGGCTAAGATTAGTGACTACTAGGATGATGACATGGTAAGGAAGGTGGCCAAATTTCTCACAGAATACCAAGACTTATTCCCAACCAAATTTTCGGAGCTCAAGGGGATCACAGGGGACTTGGGAGTGATGCGCATTACATTAAAACTAGATGCATGACCAATTAAGCAGGGAACTTACCAATGGAATCCTAGGTATAAACAAAAGGTTAAGGAGGAACTGGATAAAATGATCGCCATAGGTATTATAGAGCCGATGGAGCAGTCGGATTGGGTTAGTCCAATGGCAGTTTAGTAAAAGAAAACTAAGGGAGAAATTCGAATCTGTGTCGACCTACGAAAGTTAAATGATGCTTGTGTACACAACCCCTTTCCGACACCATTTTCCGATGAAATATTGGATAGTGTAAGAGGATAGGAGGCATATTCGTTCACTGATGGGTTCTTTGGATATCATCAAATCCAATTCGCACCAGAGGATCAAGGCAACACTAAATTTGCCACAGAATGGGGATCCTTCTAGTATACAATCATGCTGTTTGGACTCAAGAATTCCCCTACTATCTTATCACAGGTCATTGTTGCAGTATTCAAGAAATTCATCCACAAATTTCTCCAAGTATATTTCAATGATTGGACTGTCTTCGGCTTAGTAAAGAAGCACATTTAAAACCTTTGCATGATGTTGGACATCTGTCGAAAACACAAAATTTCCCTGAATATTAAGAAGTGTATCTTTTACGTACCCTTCAGGATTTTGATTGGGCATATAGTTTTCCAACAAGGGCTGATGGTGGACCCAGTGAAGATTGCCTTCAACATCAACCTGGATGTACCTGAAACTGAGAAACAGCTGCGTTCAATCCTTGGACACACGGGCTACTTTAGAAAATTCATTCAGGGATACACACTGATCACAGCACCTTTGGAGAAGTTGCTTAAGAAGGATGTGTCATTTTTTTGGGATGATGAATGCCAGAAGAGCTTTGAGCTAATCAAAGAAAAGATGGTCGCTGCACCTATCCTTATCTTCCTTGATTGGGTGAAGGAATTCCATGTTCATGTGGATACTTTAGGGATCTTCTGGGAGCAGTCCTTATGTATCCTAGTGCCAGAGATATTTATCACCATATCACATTTTCTAGTCGGAAACTCTCGAGTGCGGAGCACAGTTATGCGACCACGGAGAGGGAAGGGTTGGCCATAGTCTATGCGCTACAAAAGTATCAGCACTATCTGTTAGGAGGACACTTTAAAATATTTACAAATCACTCATCTTTAAAGTACCTAGTGAATAAGCCTATGTTGGAGGGGGGGATCTGCAGATGGCTACTAGTGTTTCAAGAATACAATTTCTAAATCTTAGTCAAGCCAGGGAAGTTAAACGTTGGGTTGGATCACTTATCCCGAATTGATACATGGGAAGAACCTACTAGGTTGGAGGAAGGGTTTCCTGATACATAGTTGTTCACCATTAAAGTCATTGATGCGCACTTCACTGATATCATCTAGTTCTTGACTACTAGCATGGTACCTGCATAATATTCAGTACAAAAAAAGGAGTTGGCTACCAAGGCGGAAAATTTTACCATCATCGCAGACCAATTGTATAAACTAGGCACTGATGAAGTGTTATGTAGGTACATTCTAGAACACGAACAACATGTTATATTAGTAGAAGCTCGTGATGGAATCACATGGGGTCACTAAGAAGGCAAGGCAATGGCACACAAGATTTTACGGGCTGGACTATGGTGGCCTACCCTCCATAGTGACTCTCACGACTATTGTAAAGCCTGCGATACATGTCAACGGACAGTAAATCCCTCATGAAGAGATGAAATGTCGTTACAGCTACAGGTAGCCTTACAAGCCTTTGAAAAATGGGCCATTGATTTTATGGGACCCATCAACCCACTGGGGAAGAAGACGGGTGCACGTTGCATAATTACTGCCACCGATTATGTAACTAGGTGGGGCGAAGCACAAGAGGTAAAGGATTAAACTATAGATACGACTGCGCACTTCATCTTTGAGCATATTTTGACTCGATTTGGATGTCCAAAGATCTTTATGAGAAATCTAGGTACACATTTTGTTAATGAAACAATCTAAGCGTTGACTAAAGAGTTTTGGATCCATCATAAAAAAATCACCTTGTATCATCCACAGGAAAACGAAGTGATAGAAGATTTTAACAAGATTTTGGAGTAGACACTAACTAAGGTCTACAACAATGATTGAAGCATTTGGGACATATGCATCCCATCAGTTCTCTAGCCCTATCAGGAGACCTACAAAAAACTAACAAGGAAAACCCCATTCAAGCTAGTCTATGGCAAGGAGGCCATTATGCCAATGGAGTATATTGTTCCCAGTCTGCGTGTCATGACATTTACAAACATGGCAGAAATCGACATCATGGAGGAGCATTTAGCATGGCTTATGGCGTCGGAGGAAGATTGGTTTATTGCTAATTTCCATCAACAGGTTTAGAAGACCCACTATAAGGCCTGGCATGATCGACATATTCGTCAGAAGACATTCACAGAGGGCGACCTGGTTCTCCTATATGATAGCCAGTTTGTGAAACATCAAGAGAAGTTCTGACAGCACTGGCTGGGTCCCTATACAGTCAATAAAATCACAAATGGAGGAGTTGTAAGGCTAGCCACCCTATGTGGCAATATGCTCCCAGGCTATATCAATGATAGCCGGCTCAAACCATATCGGATCAAATGATTATATGGCTGAAGAAGCTCTATAAGGTAGAATCTATCTGCCACAACACATGAGTATGGTCAAGGTATGCATGGAAGGCAGCCACAACTTAAGAGGCCCAGAGCAGCGCGCAGGGGACGCAGGTGTCTTTTTAAAGCTCAGCAGGTGCACTGGCAGACCCAGGGTGCGTTGGACGCATAGGAGGTGTAAGAACTAGCCGTTGGAACAATAGAAGCGAGTAGAAAGATAAATTTACTGTTGACAGGAGTGGGCAATCAACATTTAATGAAGCAATTTCTTGAAATTGTGTACCTTGTGTCTAACGGAAAGTGTCCATTACAATTCACCCAACCATTAGTAAATCTCTATGGTTATAAAAGGGGAGGGATTGGTCGAATGAGGGTTCCATCTCTTTTTTCTTTTCTGTGCCCCATGGGATTATGATTTAGGATTATCTGGGCCTACTATACATCCATCATGTCTGAACTGTCTACCCCCTATGGAAGTAGCCACCCAGGATTAAGATTCATTTTCCACCCCATAATGATGACCACCAACCCAGCGATAGCCTCGATAGAGCCAGCAGTCGACAAGTGTAGAAATTTGAATAACTGATATGTTATCCACCGAGATTCTCCTGATCACACACTATTTTAGCTTCATGCATAATACAGAATCTCTTCTACCATTGATCATCACATGCGGAAATAAAATCAATTGCATGCACACATTAAAGCCACAAAAATTCACACATATGAACACAGTATTTCATGGGAAAGCTTAAAGCTGAAAACCCCCAACTATCTGTATATTATACATGTCATGGAGATCATGTAACAATCATAGTACAAATCTCTTTGCAAGCTCTCATGCACTACCTCCCTTGCTACGCACTATCAAGCTAGATCTAGCAAAACTCATGCTCCAACCTTTAGCGACTTGATAGCCAACCAATTTCTTAAATAGAGGTCCATCTATTTTTTACCAACATGACCAATCATCCAAGAATAGCATACTGCAACTCCCGGTCCATGATCCATATGTCTAACAATAGACATAGTCTAAAAATAGACTTTTCGACAAAAATCACATGTGTGGTCCCCACCTAGTTTAGGTGATCACTTTCCAACTAGGATCAGGAAAGATGTTTCAGGAGGCCTCCTTCACTGTTTCTTGTTGCCATTTTCAACACTTCCTCTCAACAAGAAAGGACTGTCTTTGCATGCGACATGCAACTCCATGCATTCGCCCTGCAACCTTCACAAGCGCCATGCAACTCCATGCATGCGACATGCAACTCCATGCATTCGCCATGCACCCTTTGCATGTGCCATGCAAACTCATGCATGCACCATGCAACTCCATGCATCTGCTCTGCAACTTATCTGAAACTGAATATGCTCCAAACAACTCGATCAGTCTGATGCATCTAGCATCTATCATCAAAGTCTTCGACTTCTGCTTGGCCAACTGCACATGTCATCAGGAACCACTGCGCTGTTGAACTCTTTGCACCCATGCACTCTTGCACTTGCTATCAACTCTGATCCGCGCTCCAGTATCCGACACTGTCACTTTGATCTGCCTGCATCACTCCAACTGATCTTGCTACTGCTGCGCTGTGGGCACCTCGTAGCCAGGTTCAACTCATGAGATCCACACCATCTCCATGAATCCTGCCCATAAATATCCTCTTGGGATTATTCATGCATGTTGCCCCACCTCTCACCTGGTGGTATAGCTGCATGCACTCCCTCTGCCCATCTGGCACGAAATTTCTCTGCATGAGTGGTTTCTCCCACTCCATGATCCTCTTGTGGCTGCTCCACACCCCGAGGTTCACTTTCACCTGCATGCAAAACTTGCTCCCTCTCAAGCATCAGTTGCATGTCTTCCTTCCGCTTCCCAACAGTAGGAAGCTCCATAGAAATCCCATCTACATCAAATCTATAAAGATTCTTCTGCATCTCCAGTTGTGGCTGCTCCACAACCTTCCGAGACTGCTTCTCACGCTGCATGTTGAGAGGCTCCCTCTCAACCACCAAGTCACTAACCTCTGCTTTTCTCTTCAAAGCTTTGCATGCACCTTGTACCTCAGTGCATGTAGATTCTTGGCTCGCGCACATTGCAATTGTCCCGCCGTCGCAAAATTTTCTAACAAAAGAGCTAATTTTAAACCGATGATATCTCCCTCATCCGAGCTCCGATTCGACCGATTGTTTTTTTCAATTTGGGTATTTTTTCGCAAGGAATCCAAATATGTTATTTTTTTCTGAAAATATTTCACCAAAATTTTTCAGATATTCCCTACAAACTCGCGCACCCAAAAAAATTCTCGCTCTCATTCCATGTAGAAAATTATATAACACAGCAATTCTTCTGTGGACAATTTGTGGCAATTCCGGCTTTCTCCATCTTTATGTTTCTTGAGTTTATCCCAAAACTCAACCGCTTCAATGCTTTGCAATTTCTCCAATGATCAATATCGCTCCGATACCATGTAGAAATTTGAATAACTGATATGTTATCCACCGAGATTCTCCTGATCACACACTATTTTAGCTTCATGCATAATACAGAATCTCTTCTACCATTGATCATCACATGCGGAAATAAAATCAATTGCATGCACACATTAAAGCCATAAAAATTCACACATATGAACACGGTATTTCATGGGAAAGCTTAAAGCTAAAAATCCCCAACTATATGTATATTATACATGTCATGGAGATCATGTAACAATCATAGTACAAAGCTCTTTGCAAGCTCTCATGCACTACCTCCCTTGCTACACACTATCAAGCTAGATCTAGCAAAACTCATGCTCCAACCTTTAGCCACTTGATAGCCAACCTGAATTTCTAAAAATAGAGGTCCATCTATTTTTACCAACATGACCAATCATCCAAGAATAGCATACTGCAGCTCCCGGTCCATGATCCATATGTCTAAAAATAGACTTTTCGAAAAAAATCACATGTGTGGTCCCCACCTAGTTTAGGTGATCACTTTCCAACTAGGATCAGGAAAGATGTTTCAGGAGGCCTCCTTCACTGTTTCTTGTTGCCATTTTCAACAACAAGGTAGTAAATATTGCATCAGGAGTCACTACAGTTATCTCCCCTCTACCTCTAGCAGCAAAGAAAGGAAAATAGAAAGTGCAAGGGTTAGGGAAGCCTGCAAAAGGGGTTGGGGTAAAATCCTGCACTTCTCCCTACAATATGAAGCCACCCTGGAATATGGACCCGACCAACTTACCTAAACCAGCAGGCCGCCCTTTATCTGATTAGTAAAATACCAAGGTCGCCCAACCAGTCAAGTGGCTACCCCCATTTTTTCGACCTCGTGGATCCTTGACCCACACGACAAAGAACCTCGATGGCCTGGTCACCTACCTATAGATGCCTTTGACCCCAGGTGAGGTCCCGTTCATTCACAAAACCTTTGGCAAGCTTCATGAGGTAAATTTCGACGATCACGACTTAGCTAACTATGAGGCCTTTCCCCAACTAGCCCCTAAGTTTTACCTGGAATGGATATTGGAAGATGACAGGGTACAAGTCATTCCTATCTGCTAGGTGCATAGGTTGGCTGGTGCTCAGCTACTAAAACTGCTCAGGATGCCATATTTTTGCCACTACAACATTACAGATAGCATGGTCTGTCAATTGCTTGATTTAGTTCATGATAGTAGCTTATGGATTTGGGACCGCATCCCTATTAACGCTATGCTAATTCCCTGAATTACTTGCCTCCCCATGGAAAGACCTGACCCAATGCTAAGGGGGGGTAAGAATTATGAAAAGAAAATTTCTAACAACATTTGCGAGAATTACCATGTACTATAGAATACTCAGGGATTCCTGATTGATACATCAGTGACCCGGGTACGCAGATGGGTACATTGTCGCTCGCATGAAATCTAATGCACAAATGCGAAGCTACCATGATACCCTCATATTTTATTCAGTTGGTAGGACAATGAAAAAAATGAGTATGCTTCAATTTGGCCTAGCACTTATGTAATGAAGTTTTGGCAAATATCCACGAGGCCCAGGATCAGGGCCGCCCATTCTGTTACTCTTGGCTACTACTGCTTATTGCGTTGGTCACAAGGGAAGCACCAGAGGAATAAATCCTCCCCAAGATCACCCCATATATGTGTGAAGGCGCATGCTACACCAGCTTATGGGATTCCAATGATGCACAACTTATCGAGGACAATCAGGTATTTTGGGTTATGTTTCAACACCGCTTGGCAACCGCCATCAACTCCCACCCATGCCTGTCTCTAGGAGTGTATGACAAATACAAAACCATCATGGCATTTCAAATCACCCTACATGACATCCAAATCAGAGCACGCAATGATAAAGTCAAGGTCTCTCTCCCATATATGGTTTCAGACAAGCATATTGGTTGCATAATAGCTACCTGTTCCCCGTAGTTGCATATTGGGTTCAAAACCAGTACAGTAGGCACTTCAAGAGTGAAGGTTCCCCGGACCACCATAGCCAAAGCAACTGACAGATAAAACAACCAGATGGGGAAAGATGGGAACATAGGGTCCTCGAAGCATTTGCATCCAAGTAACGATATGAAAAAGGGTGCGGTAGCAACATCAAAGAAGGGGTTGCAGCCACACGTCAGTATAGAGAACTAGGAGCCGAGGGATGCTGACTCCCCGAGAGGAAAAAAATGAACAGGTGCAGCTGCTAAGGGGCCACACAAGAAGCGGTGCTCACAAAGGATAGGATGCGATGCGACAGTTACATTCATGGAAGGCGACCTGGAACAAATTGCCGATGCAGTCACCGTGGCCATAGACGACAAGTGCCTGACTTTGAAAAGGTAGTAGAAAGATGTGGTTTCCATGCTTCAAGCCAAGTTTTGAGCCTTGTAGATGAAGAAAGACACACTAAAAAATAGTTTGGTCCATGTTACACAGTAATTTATCACCATCCCTACCATTCCCCGTCCCGCACAATGGAGGACCCATTTTGTGACCTGTGAACATTGTCATGCCTTGAAATCATCATCAATGCATTCCTCTAAACATGAACTTCAATTTCCCTAAAGAAATCTCCTTGCAAAAAACCATGAAAACATCTCCTTTTGCATTGGCGCGGGCAGACAATTCATCGCTCGTGCCAATGGGGAAAATCCTACAAAGAGGCCGCGCCAACTGGCGCTCTGTCCCAGAGCAGCAGTCACGCCAGCCAATTTAAGGAGTGTTTTTTAAATGAAGATGGTGGAAGTTGTGTTTCAACAAACTCAGAAACCATTGCCTATCTTGAGTTGGGAGGTTTGGCTACGGGAGTTCCATGGAAGGGAAGTGGTTTTCCACCTCTCATGTAACCTTCCTTGATGATAGGGCCAATCCCACAATAATAGGGATCCCAAATCCCTCCTTCCCCATCTATAAAAGCTTGCCTATTGCCATTGCAAGCTAGTCTTGAAGTGCCTAAGCTTTGAATCTCCAAATTCCCAAGAGCCTTTGTGCTGTAAGAGCTATTTTTCTTCCCTTAAGGCCGACTCAAGTAAGGAGACTATCGTCGAGAGACTCTAGAGAGGTTTTCCCTTTCCCTGGCGAGCTTTGCGAAACGTGAACGACTGGGGACCCTTCCGAAGGAGACTGCGGCGTCAGAACATTGGTTGTACTCTCTTTCGATTGTTTATTAATGAATGACTACCGGTTATGGTTCCACTCTATTTTTTCACTTATGTTAATGATGAGTTATATCCTTTTTGACTGATATATAGTTGCGTATTCTGGATTTTATGCTTGTATTCGTGTTGTTTCTTGCATGTGCAGGTGTCCATTCATGGATATCGTGGGGATTGTGATCTGCCGAGCCTGAGGAATGGGAACGTTGTCTCTTCTACGAATCATAGCACTGGACAACAGGTAGGCCTCCATCATTGGCTTATTTATTCGCAATTAGGAACTTGCGCTGTAGCATTTGATGATTGTTGCTAGACCCCTGCTGGGCTAGTAGGGATCGCCTCTGTCGGCAGAGGGGATTTACCTCCTCAACAATTTGGTGACTCCGTTGGGGATCGTCTAGTTTTCACTGTCTTGTTTAGATTGTCTCGTTTTGATTGTTTTACGATTTTGCTTGCTTGGTTAGCTTTCTGGGCTAGGTTCTTTTGTTGTTTTTTGCTTCTTGGTTTGCTTAGTTTACATTGATCTGCTTCTGGAGTAGTTCTTTTTTGTTTTTGGCTGAGAAACTCGACTGGCGCGCTTTTTAGCCTGACAGTCACGCCAATTGGCGCATGTCACTTTTGTATTGCCCGCGCCAATATCTTGCTGGCGCCAGTTGCAGCCTTACAGTCGCGCCACTCCTTTAGGCTATTTGAGTTTGCTCAGTTTTGAGCTCTCTAGGTCCGGTCAGTGTTTTTCTTCTTGATTTTTCGGCTAGTTGAGTGTGTTGGAGTCCTATTTGACTGGGAATTTGCCTTTGTCCTTTGGTTGTTTTATTTTCTCCATCGATTTCATGTTTTAAGCCCTAGGGCATCTAGTGGCTTTGTGTATCGAGCCCTCCTTAGGAGTTTTGGTGTTTCGTTTACCCAGTCAACTCTCTGATTGCTCCTCTACAGTCTTTTAGTATTTGTTCACTGTTTTGTTGTGATTTTTGGGTGATTGCTCGTTTCTTCATTCAAATTTCGTTTGGTCTTTCTTTGGGCCTAGATCACACGGTCCATTGGAGCCTTTGAGTCTTTTTCTTGGTTTTGAGAGACCTTGGTCGATTTGAGATCTGATTGTTTGTGTCATTGAGTGAAATTTTTTCATTTTGCTCTCTCAATATTGTTTCTCAAGTTGTTCCGTTTGTTTTCGGTTTCTTTAGTGCTTCTAGCTATCAAACATTGAAAATTACAAAAAAAAAAACTCTTTTGCTTTTGGTTGATTAGTGCAAATTGAAATTTTTCGATTTTACTAGTAATTAGTGATTTGAATGAAAAGTTTTCAATTTCATTAGTTGCATTAGAGATATCATTGTTTGTCTTCCGATCGTTTTGTTTGTGTAAAAACTCTCAACTCTTTTGTAGCTAGTTTTCATCGAACGAAATGGTGTACTGTGGCATGTAGCTTTGCATTTAGGAGTTTTGAGACAACACATTCGTTAGGGCCTAAAAACTGAAACGTAATTGAAGATCAACTTTAAAATCTATTCAATTTACACTAAGGCAACATTGGAATCTAACAAAACATATTTAGAGGTCTAGGCTAGAGACGTGTTCCAGCATCTTTAAACCTAGCAGCTATCGTTCGCCTTTTGGCTTTAGACAGCGCTAGTACAGACTTGTGCTCCCCGTACCGTCACGTATATAAAGGGATATCCCTCTAGGTTTTCAATCCTTTATCCATACGAAGCCGAGTCTGCCACCCTATACCCGTGATACACCGAACACAGCATTCGGGGAGATTGCCTGCACGTACGGGAAGTCCTTGGTTGATTTCTTTTTCATTATTAAAACCAAGGTGTATATTGCAGTTCACGGTTATTTGGTACACCCTTTGTGCCTAGTATTCCTGAGCAGTCACTTGGTCTTTTCTGACTCCCTAAATTTGAAAAGACCGTCAAGCACTTGTCCTTTCACGCTTGTGTCAAATCTGAAAGAGATAGAGTCATCTTTTATCGTTTCTCGACTCTTGAAACATGAAACAGTGAAGTTTCTTATTTTTCAATGTGGTAAAAAAAATTAATCACCCACGATTATACACTCTGTTAGATAGTGCTTGTTGACCATTTGATCGTGTGTCTTGACTCTTTTTCAGCCCGCTTGTGTGTTTGCTTCTTTTTCTCTGGTCGTTTGCCACAGTGGTGGAACCTTCGGTTTCGTCTACTGGTAGTCCTTGCACGGACGATTCTTCAGAGGCTTCCCAATCCTTTGCTGAACCGTAGCAGCCTATTGTTTCCGAGTTTCCTGACGGGGGACCGGTTCTTGCTGAGCAACCCTTTGGAGGACCAGTTGAGTTCAATTGGCCCTTTTCGGACCCTGTGTCTGAATTGAGATTAGGAGCTGATTTTCTTTCTCTTACATCGGGTTCGCCTTTTGTTGCTGCTCTATTTCCTCCTAGTCCTCGCCGTCTCTTGCGAGATTTAACAGCAGGATCAACCATGAGTGATTCTGGTGAGGAAATCCCAATGTCTGGTGAAGACTATCAGCTCTTCCCATGAAGATTGTTTCAGGGAGACAACTCTGAGCTGGCTGACATGTCAACAGCCAGTCCCTCTTTACCACAGGGATACAGATCTTTGGGTCAGATTATTTCCGCCGCAGCCTCTATGGGAGTGTCAGGTCCTTCTCCGAGGCTAGCTACTACTACGCCCGGGGTGTCTCCTCAGATGCCCGTCACTTCTGTTCCTGTCCGGCCCACTGTCTGTGTGGCCGCCTCTTATCCTGTTGTCACAGCATCTCCTGCGAGGGCTGTGCCAACTCCTGAAGATGTTTATCTAATGACTGCTATACCGGAGAACATCTCTCCGGAGGAGTATCGGTTGTCTTTGCAACAGCCGAACGTCGAGGTTGGACCATCCTCCCAAGATCCTAACCGCTCTTACTTTTCGCAGTATGCACAGGATGGTACACCTGTGTATGCTTTCCCAGGTCAGTATGATGAGCACGGGGAGATTTTATGTCTACCCGCTCCTGAGGCTTACCTCTATGCTCAAGGTTTACCTTATAACCAAGCTTATAACCCGCAAGGACAGCCTTTCCAAGGCCAACCTGCGGGCCAACCTAGCTATCTTTATGATCCACAGGGGCAGCCCATGCAAGGCTATCCTGTCGGCCAACAAGGGCCATCGTACGATCCACAAGGACAGTATTATAGCCCTTCTGGTCAACCGGTTCAGCCTCAACCGGGGTATCAACCGGGACCGATCTATGGTCCTGGGGGGCAAATCCAGCCTTCTTTACCGATGAAACCTCAGTACCCTATTGTTTCTAATGTTGCATATCAGCCAGGACCATCCTATGGTTCCGCTTTAGGTCAAACCGGTTTCCAGCAACCACCTGGTCCTGTTCCACCTCCAGGCCAACCGGCCCATCCAGCACAACCTGGGGCTCATTCACAACCAGGCCAGCCTGCTCAACCGGCGCCACCTGTTTATCCGGGTCAACCTGTTCATTCAGGGCAGCCCCCTCAGTCGGGTCAACCTGTTCACTCAGGGCAGCCCGCTCATTCTATTAACCCTGCTCAGCAGCTGACTCATTCAATGCCGCAGCCAAATCAACAGTTGCGCCCTACTTATCAGGCTCCGCAGGGTTCCACTTTTCAGTAGCCTACTCATCTTCAAGGTGGTTATTATCCTCATGGTCAATATCAACCAAATTATAACCACCCCAGAGGCTCTCAGTATTATCCTCCTCGGCCCGATTTTACCTATACTCAGCAGCCAAATCCAAACGCTGCTTACGCGAGGCCGACATATAGTCAGGGTCCGTACCCTGGTTATCAGGCCCCACACTCTGGTTACTAGCATCCAAATCAGTCTGGTTATACGAACTACACCCCATACGGTTAGAATCCTACGGGACAGAACCCATGGGGGCAAGTATATTCACAACCATTGTGGAGTACAGGTAACGGTCCTCATCCTGAGTCTGGCATGCTGGTCAATCCGCCATTGTCGTTCCTGGCCACCTTGGAGTTGCCGAATGTTTCAAAGTTGACCAATGATCCAATTTTACATAATCCATATTGGCCTCCGGTTCCCACCAAGATACCAGGTGATTGGCCCAAGTTTGAGGGAAAAGCTGGAGAGGACCCCCAGGCACATGTGATGACGTATCATCTTTGGTGTTCGTCTAATTCTTGGGTCGACGATTCAATTCGCCTGCGCCTTTTCCAGCATACTTTAACTGGAGCTGCTGCTAAGTGGTACATAGTGTTATCCCGTGGCATTTTCCAAGATTTAAATTCTTTATCCATGGCTTTCCTCATGCACTTTCAGTTATCGGTTCGTTACGAAGCTAGGACGCACCTCCTGACTTCTCTGAAGCAGGATAAAGCCACTCACATCTCTGATCACATTCATGAGTGCCAGCGCCATCATAGACTGATCAAGTTTCACATACCTGATTAGATACTAACTCGTTGGTTTACCACCTCCTTTGTGAATAAAATCGCTCAGGATATTGCGATGGGAGCGTGTGTGATAGAGGAACAAGCCATTGCGTGTGCCCAATATCTAGATCTTGTATATTATTAGTTCGGCATGCTTTATGATATCTTGCCTGATGCCCTGCGGTTCGGAACCTCTAAGGCTCCGCCTACCCCTGAGGTGGATGGTGTCATTGGTTATGTCTCTCAGAATTCGAAGAAATCTTCGAATGGGAAGTAGAAGTCTAATTCTTCCAACAATGTTCCTGCTAATCCCGCCCCGTCTGATTCTGGAAAAACCGTGGAAGTGAATGCCGTTCAGGCCAATCCTACGGAGAAGACTTCCAAGGGGAAAAAGAAGGGCAAAGGCAAATCTGAATCTGATGCCCCAAAGCCAAAATCTAAATCTCGTACTGAGGATGGCTCTCAGCGTAAACCGAAGTACCCTTGTCTCATTTGTGAAGGGGACCATTATACTAAGGATTTTCCACGGTGATCTGAGGTTATTCAACTTCTCAAGGGCCCTAAAGGGACTCCGGCTATTCTAAAAGAACCATTCCCATCTCAGCAGATCCAGATGGTCGAACAGTCGTCACCATCTGCACCGTTTGGGTCCCAGGTTTTCATGATGAAGAGTGTTGCACCTATCTCTGTCGCTACATGGTCAAAGGATTACAACGAATCGTGGTAGGCACCCGGGAAGGTAGTTGCGGATGGACCGCCTCCCCTACCTGCCTCTGGTTCCTTGGAAATCGAGAAGCCTACTCATGAACCCATTGTGAAACCACCTTCTAAAGGTGTCCTTCGAATATCTTCTTATAATCCGAATGCTCGTGCCGCTCAACATTACAACATTGTTGAGGATTTGACACAAGCACCGTCTGCTATGTCTGTGCTAGAAGTTCTTCAAAGTTTTCCTTCGCAACGGAAGGCTTTACTGTCTGCAATCGGGGGCATTGATCCCGCCGACTCGAGTCTTCTCACCTTCGATTTAGAGAATTTCACTCCCCAGCTTCCACATCAAATCACTCTTATTATTCAAATTGGGATTAATGGTCTGAACATTCATAGGGCCGTTGTGGATGAAGTTGCATCTACCTGCGTTATGTCCTTCGCTTGCTGGAAGGCCATCGGCTCTCCAGCCCTTTCGTCATCTCCCAATGCCCTTGAGGCATTTGATGGTCGGGAATCCAAACCCCTGGGTGTTCTCGAGATTCTAGCGATCACATTATAGGGGAAGACTGTCAACGTGGAAGTAGAAGTGGTTGACGCTAAACTCAACTACAATATACTTATTGGCCGCAGTTGGACTCATGCCATGCTCTGCGTGCCGTCCACCGTTTTTCGATTCCTTAAGTTCCCTCACGAGGGAAAAATTGTCACGGTGGATCAGCTGTCATTTTTCACCTCTACCTCGGAGAACAACGTGCCATACGTGGATCAAATTCCGAATCCCCCAAACAGTGTAGGACCTGGTCTCTTCAAATACCTAGTCCTCATGGGTATTTTTCCCGCACCACCACCGCACACTTCTCAAGTCAACATGATGTCCAGGTCCAATGACCCCTGGCTTATTCCTACGCCTGAGCAAGTATTTGAGTTTGGAGAATCAATGCCCTTGACTCCAGTAGAGATCAGCTACTGTGAAATTGTTGCCACATCTGATCCTCCACCTCCTTAGCATGCTCCTTTGAGCATGGCTCTCGACGTCTACTCTCAATCCCCCTGGCTTGGTCAGGCCGATTCACCTGATCCTCTCAAAGAGACTTTTCCTTCCGATGAGGCTATCATTGAAACTATGTCTCTTGAGGAGTTGCCTTGGGGCAATGGACATCATCGCTCCTCTTTTATGCCTAGCTTGGGGGCAATGACTGACTGTCTGGAGCGTTATGCTACTCAGGTTCCTACCCCTCCTCTTCAAACGCCCATTTTGACACACGAGGTTTTTTCGGAGGGTAACCTGAGTAACATTACTCAAACCATCCCGATCAACATCTCCATTAAACCGGGGATCGTTGAGAATATCCATGTGGGTGTGACTTGTTCTCCCGATGAGATTCAAGTCTATACTGAGCTTTTTATGGAATTCAGAGATGTTTTCACATGGTCCTACGAGGAAATGCCGGGGATTGATCCCAGTATCATAGTGCATGAGATTCCAACCTATCCAGGTGCGAAACCCGTGCACCAATTCTTATGCCCCATGCATCCTCAGAAAGCCGCTGCCATCAAGGCAGAAGTTGAAAAACTTCTGAACGCAGGCTTTATTTATCTCATCCCCCTCACAGAATGGGTTTCTAACATTGTCCCTGTCGATAAAAAGCAGGGTACGATTAGAGTCTGTGTTGATTATCGTGATATCAATCGCGTCTATCCAAAGGATAATTATCCCACTCCGTTCATAGACCAGATCATCGACGAATGTGCCAGAAGTGAAATATATTCCTTGATGGACGGTTTCTCAGGATATAATCAGATCAATATTGCACCTGAGGATCAACACAAGACCACATTCATCTGTCCGTGGAGTACTTTCACTTATAAAAAAATCTCGTTCGGCTTGAAGAACGCTGGAGCCACCTTTCAGCATGCGATGTCCTACGCTTTTCATGACGTTCGCCATATCGTTCAGCCTTATTTGGACGACTTGCTAGCTCATTCGGCTAAGCAAGAGGACCATCCTGAGCATCTCCGCCAGATCTTTCTTCATTGTAGGCACTACAATATTAGGCTTAATCCTCATAAATGAGTCTTCTGCGTTGATTCTGGCCGTCTTTTAGGATTCATAGTCTCGAAAGACGGAATTTGCCTTGACCCTTTAAAGGTCGAGGCCATCATAAATCTCCCATCACCCTCCTCCCTATATCAGTTACAGAGTCTGCAAGGGAAAGCAAGCTTTCTTCGGCGCTTTATCCCGAATTATGATGAGGTGGCCAAAGGATTCACTTGTTTATTAAAGCAGAACGTTCCCTTCGATTGGGACGAAATCGCTCAGCAATCCTTTGAGAAGCTAAAGACGTTGCTTGTCAATGCTCCGTTGTTTCGTCCTCCGGACTACCACCGCGACTTCACTTTATATCTCGCCGCCGCATTTAGCACCATAGCCATGGTCTTGGTGCAGGATGACGATGACGGTAATGAACATGTTGTTTATTATCTGTCATGGAACCTTCTCGATCCAGAAACGTGTTATGCTCATGTCGAGAAGTTGGCATTAGCAGCAGTACACGCTGTACAGTGCTTTCGCCATTACATCCTTTTGCGTACGATAACAGTGGTTTCAGACTGCAACCCTATGACGTATATTATTTCTAGACAATTACTGGGGGGCAAGTACTCCAAATGGATTGTTATCCTGCAGGAGTTTGACTTAGAGTTCACTACCACTAAGTCAACTAAATCACTGGTTTTCGCGGATCTTATATGCTCTCTCCCTACAGACTCTGCTCCTTCACTCTCTGAAGATCATACACCGGACGAAACACTTTTCCTCATCAGTACTCATGACCCTTGGTACGGTGACATAATAGTGTATCTTCAGACCTCGAAATTTCGGTCTGAGTTGGATAAAGCTGCCCACCGTCGGATTCGGCATCAGTCCCAGCCCTACCGTATAGTAGGAGATACCTTATACCACATTGGAGTAGATTCGGTGCTCCGACGATGCCTAACCTTGGAAGAGGTTGAGAAGGTCCTAAATGACTGCCACAGGGGCGCCTGTGGTGGAAACATGTCCGAGTATGCTACTGCCCAGAAGATTCTGCGAGCAGGTTATTTCTAGCCTTCTATATTCAAAGACTGTATCATGGCAGTCCGTAAATGTCATGCGTGCCAGATATTTCAGCGCAAGATGCGCGCACCGCCTCTCCCTTTACATCCCGTTATTACCGTCGGCCCTTTTGCGAAATGGGGCATGGATTTTATGACGTGTAACCCTCACTCGGCCGGGGGGCATGCGTATATAATTGTCGTCGTCGACTACTTCACCAAGTGGGCCGAGGCGATGCCTACACTAGCTGCTGACGGTAAAATGGCTGCTCAATTTATATTCAACCACGTTATCACACGGTTTAGGGTTCCTCAAGCCATCGTCACTGATCACGGTACTCATTTCCGAGATTATATGATGGCAGAGCTGACTTGAAAGTTGGGCTTGCGTCACGACAGCTCAACACCATATTACCCTCAGGCGAATGGTCAGGTTGAAGCAGTGAACAAGGTTCTGGTCACTATGATTCAGCGAAAAGTTGGTATTCACAAATCCAATTGGCATCTCCAACTATTCTCAGCTCTCTGGGCATACCCAACATCTGCAAAGAGTGCAACTGGGTTCACACCATTTCAATTGGTGTATGGTCTGGAAGCAACTCTTCCGGTTGAATGCGAGATTCATTCGTTGAAATTAGCTGTGGAACTTCTACCTAATACTTCTGCTGAGGAAGAACGTCTTTTGTATCTAGAAATGTTAGATGAAACCCGTCGTCTGGCTGCTTTGGTTATTGAAGCACAAAAGAAGAGGGTCAAAACTCATTTTGATCAATCTGTTTCTCCTCGTTCCTTTATTGAAGGAGACCTCGTCCTCCTGTATGATCAAGCACATGAAAAGCTTGGAGCCGGTAAGTTCCATCCTATGTGGCATGGGCCCTATATAGTAAAATGCGTTTTGAAAAATGGGGCTTATGAGATTATAGATTATGAAGGAGTTCCGCTGGCGCAGCCCAGAAATGGGCTATACCTCAAAAATTACTATGCCTGAAGTGATTTCTTGGTGGGGTGTGTGTACATAGGTGTGTTTTTCATTTGTGTGCATGTATGTTGTGGTGTGCCTTGTAAACATCTTTCTGCCGATCGGGTCTTCCTGGTTGTGCAGATGTCCATTCATCCATTTGTTGGTTTCACGGATGGTGCCTCCCGCAGTACCAGGAATCTGCCTTTGGCAGCCTGGGTAATCTATGATCCTGCTGGTGAGTTGGTCAACCTGCAAGGAGTGTGTCTAGGACGTACTACGAACAACATCGAGGAATATAGTGCTGTGTTATAATTATTAACCGAGGCAGTAAACCTTGGTATCCGTGAATTGCTCGTGTATCTAGATTCGCAACTTGTAGTGTTACAGCTGAACGGACACTATTCGGTAAGAAACCCGTCCATTTTACGTCTGTATCTGCGTATTTGATTACTGGAAAGGAATTTTGACTACATTACATATCATCATATACCCAGGCATTTGAATACATTAACAAATGCAGTAGCAAATTTGGTATTAGACAGACATTTGCGCAATTTGTAAATCATCATCACATGTAAAGAAAGATCCATCCAGAAATAGATATGCATATATATATAGATATCAAAATGTTTACATAGAGTGTGTCACATAAAGTCAAAATATATATAATCGTCTTAAGTACATCTGGAGACAATACGTCTCTCAAAAAATAGGTGTGGTATAATCCCTAAGTGCTAATCCGCATGGTGCTCATGATAACATGTAACTGCACGCACTAAGCATCTCAAGATTCGGTGGATCCAACTTGGAACTCCCACCGTATGACGATGGTACGCCATCGGTACGTCCGCCAGCCAAGCATAGTCCGGGATCCCTCGAGCAATGCCCTCGATATTCTGGATCAACTCCTCCCCTCCCGTGCCCTCTTCCTGAGGATCAGGGGCGAGGTGAGTCCTCCGCGAGATTGGAGACATTCCAGCTGGTCTCTCGGGGCCCACATCTACATACAAATATAAAAATGTGTTAGGACGAATGTGTATTAACAAAAAAAAACATAAAACATAAAAATAAAAAAACATGAGGTCTTACCCAACTCCTCGTCCCAGTCTTCTCCTTCTGGCAGTGGGAGATCTAGGTCTCTGATGAAGTCAGTTCTTGCATATGGGAAGTCTTCCACTACAATCAACTGGCGCCGTAACCACCTAAAAAACTCTGGCCTCCAGGACATATGTTGGCTGCCTCCAGCTCTGGGCATTAGTGCTTCCTAGTGAGCCATTCTTGGCTCTCGTGGTATCGGATCTGTTACTATGGCCCCTTGGCCCTGGAAGATTGGTAAGCGTTCCAGAATGAACGATACTAGGATGGAACCATAGCCAAACTGTTTTAGCTTGGCTTGCTTGCATTTTGTGACCTGTATTTTCATGTTTATTGTTACTTCTGTTGCCCAGTCAAATAGTACGGGACACATGCACTCTGAGGCTAGCAGGAGTTGGGCCTTTGTGGCCTCGTGTAGTGCCTGCGACCCTGTAGCCCACGTGATGGTATGTAGGACAACTCTCAATGCCAGATCGGGGATAGTGTGGATATCCACCTTTTTTCTCCCTAATCCCATTTGTGCTCCTTGGCACACTCGTGCCATCACTTCTTCCATCTTCTCGCCAAATGGTCTGCTCCCAGTCAAGATGGGTACCGTACCTCTGCGAGACAATCCGGTTATGAAATACACATCGGAGACCTCTAGTTCCAATACCTGGTCTTGCAACTTGAACACTTGTTCCTGTTCGTCCCAAATACTGATCAGATACTGGAGGAGCTCGGGCTAAGCTCGTAGACAGGGTGTAAGGAAGAACTTCTTTAGCCCACAGTTTCTGAGGGCATTCATGCAAGCCTCAATTTCTATGGCCTATTCATCCTCTTCTCCATGCTCTCTTTCTTTCCACTCAATCACCATTTTGCTTGATTTCCTGCATCCACATGGTCATAAACCCTTAATTAGATCTCTAGTAGGCTTCAAATTTCATTCAATTTGGTTAAAATCTCGAATTTTTAGGCGGAAATTTAGGTTCGGCCGCTGGCGCGGTTGTTTTGTGAATAGTCGCACCACATGGCGCGAGGCCTTTACATGGAAAAGCCCATTGGCGCGGGTCCGTGCCCGATACCCGCGCCAATGAGCGCAGCCCTAAAAATTCAAAGAGTGGCCACAGAGGGCTGATACACAAGGGAAAACTATTAAAAAATGGATTGAAATGAATTGCAGGGAAGCACCTCTTACCTGTAGCAGACGAGAATTTGAATGGTCAACCGGATCTGTCGCAATCGCCGTCAGAATTTTGCACTCCAAATGGACCACTGCTGCTTTTTACCAAGGTAAATAGTAAATGTAATTTTATTTTTACCATTTTGGCATATTTATAACTTTTTCGACATAGGATGGGTTTTAAAAGTTATTTTTATCAAATATTTTAATATGTTATGTCGAAAATGGGTTTTACGCTTGCTTGGTATGTGTAGCAGCGGGTTTTTGCGACTTTAACGGTGGAAACGAGTTGTATTTTATACTTTTTCGGACTCGGTAAATACACGAAAAAGTCACTTTAGAGTCATCTTTCAACTCTTTTCTGACTCTCTAAACATGAAAAGGTTGCCGAGGCCCTTATCATTTCGATCTCGTTAAAATGGACACGAATCGACATCTACCCAGTATACGTTTAGCCCTTTTTCGGGCTGGGATAGATTGATTACGAAAAAGGAATACCCTAGCCTATCGCGACTAGGAGGTTTTCTCGGATATTGTTTTCTACCTTTTCGGATTTGAGGAACTATTTACGAAAAGGGACCTGTGGAGTTTACTTTTCTACTCTCTTTTCAAACTCTCTAAACATGAAAAGACGCCAAGTTCTCCCTTTGTCAGACTTGTTAAACCTTGATGACATCAGATCCAGTCGAAATGACATTCTCCTAGTTTCTCCTTCCTAGGACTCGTTAAATGCACTAGGATGGATTCACCCGAAGGGCGGACTTATATTACAAGCATATGCTATCCCCTTCAAGCTTGTTATCAAAAATAATTGTGGTACTCACCAGAAATGGTGGGGGAAAAATGGAACCATCACCATTGTCGTCGGCAGTATGTCGCTCTTGAACATGGCACTTGTCTGCATTCATGTCGCGTTGGGGACATCTCATCTCGTTTCTTCACTTTGCCTCTGTGGGTTTGGATAATCCCTTTTGACCTCTCATCTGCTCATTGCCTCGTCACCATGACCTTTGATCCATTGATGTCAAATACCGCCAAGTCCACTGTCGTGCCGTTTATATGTTCAATAGAAGTTGGCCTCTGCGAATATCAACCTTCCTCTGATTCTCACATGATCCTGATTCACAACAAAAACATCATGTTCCTCTGTCTCGTGTCGATGATGTGGGAAACATTATGGCCCACCTTCGATCAAGGTCACTTCCTGTCGACTTCAGCTCATTATCTAGGAAGCTGATCTAGAGACTCCTTTATGGTACCTTGGAGCCTGCATGCCTCAATGGCAGGTTCGTCGCATTCGACGAGGGGTTTTCATCATTGGCCTCTGATTGAGTGATTCTACGGGTGTTCGACGCCAGCTCATCGATTCACATGTCGTAGATTGTACCTGTAGTACCTTGAGGGCCATTTTCATTATTGGTGGTTCCTCTCGCATCTGTTAACAGATCTCATCATTGGCTGGTAATCAGACGATGTTCTTGCATGTTCGACTTCAGCTCACATATTCGCATCCTTGAACTTGTACTTTTTTTAGGTCGAGATGGAGCGCAAGACCCTGGATTGTGTCTGTTGCAATCCAGGCTGCGTTTGTGGATTATTATCATTATGTACATGACTCACTGACTGGATTGCTGCGACCATACCTGAGTCTATTTATTTGATCCTCGCTGGATGGCTGCGCCCATACCCTGGATCCGGATTATAGTGTACTTTGTTTCGGATGGCTGCGCCCATACCGCATATACATCATGTACTTGAGATATCAGTTGTATTTTTCCTGCACAGGTTTTCTGATGGCAGGGCTTCAATTGAACATGTTCTCGTAAAGAATTTCACCCCTCTCTCTCTCGGGCCTCATAATTTAGGGGGCATCTGTTACACAGTAATTTGTCACCGTCCCTACCATTCCCCGTCCCGCACAATGGAGGACCCATTTTGTGACCTGTGAACATTTTCATGCCTTGAAATCATTATCAATGCATTCCTCTAAACATGAGCTTCAATTGCCCTAAAGACATCTCCTTGCAAAAAACCATGAAAACATCTCCTTTTGCATTGGCGCGGGCAGACAGTTCATCACTCGCGCCAATGAGGAAAATCCTACAAAGAGGCCGCGCCAACTGGCGCTCTGTCCCAGAGCAGTAGTCGCGCCAGCCAATTTAAGGAGTGCTTTTTAAATAAAGATGGCGGAAGTTGTGTTTCAACAAACTCAGAAACCATTTCCTATCTTGAGTTGGGAGGTTTGGCTGCGGGAGTTCCATGGAAGGGAAGTGGTTTTCCACCTCTCATGGAACCTTCATTGATGATAGGGCCAATCCCACAATAATAGGGATCCCAACTCCCTCCTTCCCCATCTATAAAAGCTTGCCTATTGCCATTGCAAGCTAGTCTTGAAGTGCCTAAGCTTTGAATCTCCAAATTCCCAAGAGCCTTTGTGCTGTAAGAGCCCTTTTTCTTCCCTTAAGGCCGACTCAAGTAAGGAGACTATCATCGAGAGACTCTAGAGAGGTTTTCCCTTTCCCTGGCGAGCTTTGCGAGACGTGAACGACTGGGGACCCTTCTGAAGGAGACCGCGGCGTCAGAACATTGGTTGTACTCTATTTCGATTGTTTATTAATGAATGACTACTGGTTATGGTTCCACTCTATTTTTCACTTATGTTCATGATGAGTTATATCCTTTCTGACTGATATATAGTTGTGTATTCTGGATTTTATGCTTGTATTCGTGTTTTTTCTTGCATGTGCAGGTGTCCATTCACAGAGATCGTGGGGATCATGATCTGCCAAGGATGAGGAACAGGAACGCTGTCTCTTCTACGAATCATAGCACTGGACTCCAGGTAGGCCTCCATCATTGGCTTATTTATTCTCAATTAGGAACTTGCGCTGTAGCATTTGATGATTGTTTCTAGACCCCTACTGGGCTAGTAGGGATCGCCTCTGTCCATAGAGGGGATTTACCTCCTCAATAGTCCAAATCCGTTCGAACCCTGCAACAAGCAGAATGGTCCTTATTGTGGAAGCAAGCCGACTCGGCCCACTTCCTAGTGTAGCCCTTACAGTCAGTCCACCCAACATAGACACAAAAGTATAGGCCTACGCAAAGGTCAAGCTGGATTTTTCAATATTTCCACATGATTCGCTGCAAGATTTACATAGCTCACTTTTTCAAGAAATACACCACCAGAACCATCAGACCCACGAGTGGCTCCATGCAATGAAACATGACATTATCAAACAAACAATTGAGGTAAACAAGCTACAGGCTACACACACGAAGATAGAACATTTAATTGGCCAACTCTACACCGATGATATGGATGGAATACCCGCCACAACTACCCCCCAGGCTTAGATCGAAGGGTTGGTCGTAGCCTTGAGAGCCTCCAAGACAAAGGCCCAGGTCATCAAAGCTCATTTGGAACAGAAAATCACAGAATGACAATCCAAGTTGTAGCCAGACACACCTCCAGAGGTCAAGGCCCAACAGGTTGCATTGGTCACAGATGCCACGAACATAATCACAGGCCAAATTTCTCAACGGACCCTATTATTGGACACAACAACGCAGCTATGGACCAAGGAACAGTGTGATCATCTCCTGCGAGAAATTAATCAAAAACTGCACCAAAAGGAAGAAGAATTCGATTAAATGGAGGCTACCTTGACTACATTGGTCCTGGCCTAGAACTTGACTCGATTGCACTCCGGCCAAGCCCTCAGAAACAACATAGAATCCCTTCGACAGTGGAAGCAGATGCTAAGCGATCACCTCAAACCATGGGCAGACGAGGCCCTCAAGTTATCCCATGATGTGGATGTTGTAGTGAAACAGTTGAACCAGACATTTGAGAGTGTCTCGGTCGCTACAGAAGGCCCAAACTCACAAAATTTGGTGGAGATAGCACAGACTTCCACTGCGCAAATCAAAGGGGTGCTTCCTCGACTAGTTGAGGTTGTCACGCAAATTCAGGAAAATATGGATGACCCACGACCACCGTCACTCAGGACGAGTCACAATATTTTGTTGGGGGACTATTCGACCAATGTCTCCCAAAGGCTATGAATCTTGTCTAGTTTTGTATAATTTTATATTGCTTAAGTCCAACGAAGGGGTGTTGGGGTCGATCAAAGCCCCCAACGAATTGTAAATGGGTCAAGGGTAGATGAAGATTCCGCAAACCATGGTTTTTTTGACCATTGGATGCGTAGGCTAAACTGCTATAAATAGATGAACCTTTTTTGAGTCATAGGTAGGAATGAATAGAGATTGATGCGAAGTATGAATTGTTAGATCTGTGTTAGGGTTGTTTGAGTTAGGACTCCTGCTGGCTGTGTGCATAGAGATGCTCTGCCCTGCTGTGTTCAGACCCTGCTGCCTGTGTGCGCAGGTGGTAATTTGGGAATGTAAGAGGATTTTAGGTAATTATATAGATGTGTGGAAGTATTGTGGATAACTGATGTTATCTGGATCTGTCCTATTATGGTTGATGTGGACTTGAGTTATATGATGATGTATCTATTATTAGTTGTGAACTGTCTGTGTTTATGATAAATGTATCTATGATCTTTTAATCTGCTGTGAATACATTGTTATGTGATTATAGTTGATAGTACACACTTGGATGTGAGCATGTTATTTAGATCTGGTAAACTATATTCTGGTTATTTATTGAAACACCTGCTAATGACCTCTCGCTGTATAGATCTGATAGCTGTAGACTATCTTGACCTACCTGCTCTCTCCGAAGGTGCGAAACTGTGTTCCAGCACCCTCCCATACTACCTTAGGTGATACTTTGTTCATCTCAATCAGGTCACTTCCAAAAGGGCCAATAGTATAAGGGTTTGTTGGCAAACCTTAACCTCTGAACCTAGGTCAGGACCCATTTGAGCCAACAGAGGGGTATAGGGAGGAGGATGGGATTATGAGGGAAAATTTGGATGAGGATGGGGCTGTGGGCTTGTGAATATTTCATGAGAAATGAACACCTCCCATGGTATGCCCTTTTGCTCCAACTCATGTAGCACAAACATTTGATTGAGTGGTGAAACAAACTTTTCAATTGCTAGGAATAGTTCCTCTTTTGGACAACAAAAGAAATTTTGTCAATACTGCTATAAAGGTAGTAGGGTAAATGAAGCAGTTTAACCCTAGTAAAGTGCATGAGCAATCTGACATGATAGGAGTATATTATAGAGTACCTTCCCTCACAGTTAAAATATTTCATGATGACCTTCATCAAGGGTGCATACCTCTCCAGGAAGTGTGAGAAAGGGAAAATGGATTTGCAGCCTTCTTTGTATCTGGGTTTAAGGAATGGGTCATAGTTGCTTATGTCCAACTTTTCACTTTTAAACCATTTTTCACCAACATCAGGTATTCCATTGGCCCTAGAAATGGCATCTGATGAAAAATCAAAGTCTACCCCTATAATATTTACTTTTTTATTTTGTAGGTTGAGGATGAACAACCTAGTGAGCTCAGGGTGGCTTTGCACTTGTTGGACCTTTTCACAAAACTGGAAACATCCTCCATTTTGGAAGCCTGTGATGATCATGGGAGAGGATTTAAGCTCCAAAGTGTCTTGGGGTTCAAACCTATTAACCTTCCCACCTTTTTGCCTCTGCCTCATAGGCACTTGGCCTCCTTCACTACTAGCACTCCTTCCTTCTACTGACATTTTGATTTCTGTTGCCTCTAAACAACCCTAGGCTTACTTGTGAAACTTGATAGGATGAGTGAAATGGAATGATGGTGAAAGGAAGTTTTTGTAAGTGAGTGAGAGGGAGGTATGACTGATATCCTTCAAGCTTTGATGAAGGGTTAACTCCAACTTACTATAATTACCCTACTTCACACCCTTCTTTACTGGTAAATTCTTGGTTGGAGGTCCAAATAGGGTTTTTGTCATGAAGACTTAGGGTTTCTAGTCACTAGGGTTTAGCTAATTTCCTTTAATAATATAATCATCAAATTCACTTGGAGGATAAGGAAAATAAATTCCACTACCAAATTTAAATGCTTTTGAGAGGCTTTGATGCAACTTGGAGGAGTCCTCTTGTCATTTTAAGGAAATTTGCAATTGGAGGAAGTGCTCTTGGCGAAGGTGCAGTGCCTGCACGCATAGTCGGGTCCATTCTGCCCAATGTATATCATTTTCATGCGTTCATGGGTATCGGGCCTCCTGGGAGCAGTGCCTGAATGCATTCAGGCCTGTTGGGCTCTCCAACAGGAAATTCTTGCAAGATTCCCTGCCTTTTGGGCTCTCTAATGTGCAACGTCATGCACATTCACTGTGTCTGTCGGACAGTTCTAGGCGAATGGGTTAAGGCTTCCTTAACGCCCAACATAGTGTAAATTTACACTTGTAATAACTCCTAAATGCATACCGTCAGGCGCCAAATGCATAGCGCATGCACAAACGCGTAGCACCGAGAAAACTCACTCAAATTTTCACTTAAAACTCATATTTTTCTCTTTGAATGTTTTTGATTCTTTTGTAAGTGAATAATGAGCCAAGTGACAAACACAATGACCCTTTATAGCCTTAGGAAAATAAATTTAACCTTTGTAGACTCACTTTCTAATGTTTTCAGAACCTTTGTCACTTTTACTAATATTCTTTTTGACCTTTTGCAGTAGGTGGTTTACAAAACATTCAAATGTCCCTTTTCCATTCTAACCATTTTTTTTTTTGCTCTTCAAGTTGCTGACATGGTGAACTTTGACTCCCTTTGGCATATTTATGCGTTTAACTTTCTACAGATGTTCGTTTGACTCACATAATTTACTGTGTTTCGGCTTGTTCATGTATTTCAGTCACCTTTATTCCATAAGTGTCATGAAAACCTTGAACTGACTCTCTTCCTTCTCATCTTTGGAACATGCTAAAATCACATTGACAACCTTAGGCACTTGCATAGTGGAAGTACCATTTAAAAATTATTTGTTCTTACCTTGGAGATCAAATTACCTTATGCTTTATGGGTTACTAAAAAACTTGTTTTCATCTTTCTCATTGATCCTTAGGCATGATAAATCCATTTTTGACAAGCACCATAGTCTTCACAATCATGTATGCAATCTCCTATTTTGGCCACTTCTGATTTGCAGGTGCCATCACATACTGATTTAGCCTTTTTGGATGTTCTTGGATTTTGACACATTCAATTACACAACAACAACCTTATGATCATCTTCTCTTTCCATCCTGGAGCTCAATTCTATGCTTTTATCCCTTTGATCATTAAGTGTAAATGACTAGAAATGAGAGCTTGACCTTCCTTTCACTGACAATCTTTGCATTCTCTTACTTTTGGGGCAGTGGAACACTTTACCTTAAAAAAATTTGGAAGCCACCTACAACATCCTCTTAAAACATTCTTTTTGTTGTCATCATGGAGGCCCATCATCTTCATTTCATGTCCTTTTACTATCTTTTCAAAACCTTAGGTGTCTGGGCTGTTTGAAAAAAATCATTAGTGTTGTCTTTTAAGTTCTCTATAGCCCTTTCAAGTTCATTCATTTTTGTTCAGTTCACCTCACCTTTTTCCATTTTTAATCTATGATTTTTAAAAATCTTCAATTCATGCTTGGTTGTACTAGTGTGCCTCTATCCATGTGATTTGTTGCATTGGATCCTTGCTTGCCACACTGCTGGCCCAATTAGTCTTAGGAACCCTGTTTTTTCTTGAACATAAGCTGCTTCCTCCTCCATTTGTTTGTGTGTATATTTAATGACGAGTAGGCCTCTTACCTTACCAATTTTGTTTTGTTGATAGTCACCTTGACACTCCTGCAAAAATGTCAAAGTGAACAGTTTCCTTTTGGAGAACTTGAACTTGACCAAGGAGTCCTCCTTGGAGGTTTTTGTGATCTATGTTGGAAAAATAGGTGCTTACCTTCTTTCATATTTGATTCAGCCTCTAGCACATGAAAAAAAGTGATTTAGAACATCAAAGATAACCTTACAACCTATGAAACCCTAATGACCTGGTGGAAAACTCCTTTCACTTGGTCTTTGACTAAAAGCTTAACTTGGGGTCTTCAAGTATAAAAAATAGAATTTTGAAAAATTGATGTATTTGAAAATCCAAAATCCAATTTACGTGCTTTATCTAAAGAGCCTACAGAAATATTTTTGAAACCATCAATGCTTGAGGCATCTCGTGAACATAAGAAGGAGTATGTTGTTTTGGCAGTCCTAGATGGAAAGTGGAGGGGTTAGGCATAGGAAAAATAGAGTATTGAGGTTATTGGTTGGAAAATAGGATAAAAATGAGTGGAATGAGCACATGAGGGGTCTTTTAGGAGTGTTAGTATAACCAGGGAATGACATAGTAGTAAAATAGTGAAAATTTTGTTTTAAGGATAATGAAGGAAGTGAGATTTTTAAAACTCACAATATTCATGAATCTTGTTTTTAGAAATCTTGGACAAGTATTTAGTCATCTACTAATAGAAAAAATTATCGATGACTAACAGTGGCTCCACTTGCGGAGGGCAGCTCCTTTTCAGGAGGTTTCAGAACTTCATATATCAAATCTACAAGTTTATGAAGACCAGTGCCTCATCCAGTGGGAAGATTTTTCTTCTTTCATTTGCTGATGTTTCTCTTTGAAGCTATGATCTGAAGAATCTAAAAGACATGATTGCTTCAACCTAATCTCTACCTACCCATCATACCTTTGCCTATCATTTTTTGTTCTTGTGGGTGCACTTGGAGTGGCAAACCCTTGACATTATTTTTTCTTTTGAAAGAAAAACAAACTATATACTTGTACCCTTATCACTTTTGAGAGTTCAGATTATGCTAGTGAACTCTTTTACTCTCTACTTAGACTATGTTGGCAATATGATGCAATGTGTTGTCCTTGATGGCAACCTACTTGATGAAGTTGATGGCAACATACTTGATGAGTTTGTTAATGATATAAATCAACTGACTTGATGAGTTTGATAATGATGTAAATCTGATACACAGAGCAGTTCAGAAGTAACAAAGAAAAGTGCCAGAGGAATGATGAATAAGATATGTCACAAAGCATACGCAGTTTTGTAAAGACGAAGTAGTGTATGTACGCGGAAATATACGTGACAAGTAGCGTATGCCTATTTGCGCTCTAAATTTATAAAACCAGGGGAAATTACCATGGTATTGGCCCAATGTATTGAGTGATGGATTATCTATTTGATCCTGTCCAGGAATGCCATCAGAAGGTGTGTGGTTTTGGCTCATGATATTGACAAAGGCTAAATCTATATAAGGATAAGAAGATCTTAGTGCAAGGGTGTGAATATGTTTGGGTTTTAATGAATACTTCACTCTAAAGTATATCTGCATGGTTGAATTCTGTTCTTATTTGATAGATCTGAATCTATGATGCACCTATGGATATGATGAAAGTTCAAGATCACTAGATCTAGAAATGATGAATCTCTAGGATGATCTGAAAAGAAATGATGAAGACCTGGCACAAATCTGATGAAGAAATTGAAGAAATCTGGGTAAGTTTATAGATCTGGACTGTTCTGCAAAGTTTATCTTTTATAGATCTATACGCTAGTTTGTCATAGTAAAAGCACGTATATACACGGGTCCGCTTAAATAAAAGCATGTATGGAAGTCAGGGTTTCTGAAAAATAAAATGCATTGAAGTATACGCAGGTTTGTCTCTGTGAAAGTGCGTATATACGCAAGTTCAGCGAAGTAAAAGCACGTATGGATTCTAGGGTTTTGCTGAAGTGTGTGAAATGAAATGTCTGATCTATTATGATGTTTTACTATTATCTGTCAAGGATGTATTCATACATATATGGGTTGTTTGAATGTTGATTGTGCTGCTAATTATGTTGATTAAATATCAAATTGTTGATTGATGATTCAATGAAGGAAGAATGACTGTCTAAACAGTTATGCATGGTTGATAGAGTGTCTGAACAGAAATATGATTTTAGATCTAAATTTGAGTTTGATCACATTCTGAAAATTCAGTGTTCTCAGAAGTATACGCAGGTTGATAGGAAGAGAAGTGCATATACACACGTCTTCAGTAAATAGAAGTAGCGTATGCATTCCATGTTATGCACAGAGGCATACACAGGTTGGTAAGCAGGGAAGTGTGTATACACGCGGTTTCAGTAAAGAGAAGTAGCGTATGATATATGATTCAATAAATGTTCAAGGTTAAGTTTACATCTGCATATCTATTCTGAAGTCTAGGTTATTTCTAATATTCTGGTTACAATGGTCTCACTATTCTGTTTGAAGTATTGGGCAAAGTATGTTTGTTGATGATTAGTGAAGGGTTGTGTTGAAGTTGTTTGATCCAGTATGAAAATTGATGAAACGTGGTCTGCAGTAGTACTGAGGGTCTAAGACTTCAGTGAGGGGGTAGTAGCTCCCTTCCAGTGGTAGCTGGTAAAAGAGAGAAGGGGGTAGTAGCTCCCTTCCAGGAGAGGCCGGTAAACGAGAGCAGGGGGTTGTAGCTCCCTTACAGGAGAGGCTGGTAAACGAGAGTAGGTTGTAGCCTTCTGCAGGTTGGTGACTGCGTGCTGGTATGAGTCTGCACCAGTACATGGTTGTAAGAAGTTTTCTTTATAATAAATATTGAAGACAGATATGACGGCAGTGGTGGTTTTCTCCCGAATTGGGTTTCCACCTTAAATCCTTGTGTTCATGTGTGTTTCTTATCTGTGGTGATTTATTTTGTTCTTACTGCACATGTTTACTGCTTACTAAACATCTAATGAATGAATGATGCAATGATCTAAGTGAAGAATTATCTGCATAATGACATCTCTGGTAATACACGAGTTTGATTAAGGATATCTGCGTGTATACACGAGTTGGGTTCAGTAAAGTAGTGTATGGGTTTTAGAGAAAGAAAAATTGAAAAAGTTTTCAGTCAGCCCTAAATACTGATTCACCCTCCCTCTCAGTATTTTTCCCAACAATTGGTTTTAGAGAAGGTCCTTCTGAAAAAGCTTAGCTGTTAGAAGGAAGATCAAGCAATATGAGCAATCAAGAAGGAATAGCATCTATCAGGCCTCCGCTCTTTAACGTAAAAAATTTAATCTTCTGGAAAACAAGGATGAGATCCTATCTTCAATCTCTGGGAGAAGAAGTATGGGCCATTGTTGAAGGAGGATATCAATATCCATCCGTAGTTCCAACAAATCCGACAGAAAAGAAGAATTATGAGTCAAATGCAAATGTGGTCAATGCTCTAACGGGAAGTCTAACTGAATCTGAATTTGTCAAATTCATGCAGTTGAATACAACAAAGGAAATATGGGACAAAATCATTCTAAGTTATGAAGGTGATGCAAAGGTAAAAAGTGAAAAACTCCAAACTCTCAAAATTGAATATGAAAATTTGAAGATGCACAGTGATGAGAGTATTGCCAGTTTTTTTTTACGTCTTGATGATGTTGTAAATCGTATGAGAAATCTGGGAGAAAAAATAACCGAATCTACTTTGGTTGAGAAAATTTTAAGATCTCTAACGGAAAAATTTGAGTCAAAAGTTTCTGCTCTTGAAGAAAAACAGGATCTTCAAAATCATACTGTGGTGAAACTTCACGGCATACTAACTGCATATGAAATGAGAAGAGGAGGACCATTTGAAGTCAAATAAGCCGTCTTTACAGCTTCTAAAAAAAGGAAAGAAGTAGAAGAAGCAGAAGGATCAGGATATATCTTAGAAGAAGATGAGATAAATTTTGTAAAGAAACTTCAACTTGGCACAGGATGGTTTAGAGGTAAGATTCCTTTCAAATGTTTTTATTGTGGAAGAGTTGGTCATTATGCTACTAAGTTTCCTCATAAAGAAACATCTGCAAAAGGGAAGGAAGTAGCAAGAAGGAATAAGAATCGGTTTAGCACTAGAAAAAGTTACTATACTCATGAAGACAGTGATGGGTTATCTGATAGTGAGGAAGAATGTGAAGAAGATCTTAGACTTCTCATGGCATTTGAAAAAGAATGTAGAGAAGAAAAGGATACTTTTGTGGATGATCTAGAGGACAATGATTTTCTTAAAGAAAAAAATCAACTCAAAATACGCTTAGAAGAAAGTAAAATAACCATAGAAACTCTGGAAAATCAGCTTGAAGAAAGGGAGAAATGCAATGAGAAATTGATGTGTGAAGTAGTAAGTCTAAGAAAATAACTTGAGAAAGTAAAGACTCTAAATCTTAGATTTGCTAAAGGATCTGAAACCTTAGATGAGATTATTAAGGTACAACGTTCTCCTCTCATAAAGATAGGTCTTGGATATATCGAAGAATATTCTCAGGCTTCAACACCAAATTATCTAAAAGCAGCTACAACTGGTTTACAACATTCTGCCACTCAGCAAGTGAATAAATAATCTTTATAGGTAAAGCATGATTCAAAGAACACTAATAGGAATATATTTCAAAGAAACACCAATCAACAGGTAAATTCAAGTAGAAGATTTCATGATCGCAGAAATTTCTTCTTCAATGGACAATGTTTCTCATCTCATAATTTTGGTCATAAAGCTATTCAATGTGTTGCATATAAAATCATCATGACAAGAGAAGCAAGAAAGAAAAGGACTGATATTGAAACAAAGAAGAATACCTATAACAACTTTTCTCCTCTTCTAAATGAAGTTGAATGTGCTTATTGCAATAACTTTGGCCATGAAGAATCTGAATGCAAGAGAAAATTTTAGCCAAATGAGCATTTTCCTTCAAGCTCCAAAGTATGGAAAAAGGAGGAATTACAGGTTGAAAATTGTGGCATAGCGTTATTTGCAGAAGGTGAAGAAAATAAATGGTACATTGATAGCGGATGCTCAAGACACATGACAGGTGACAAAAACAAACTTCTTGCATATAGTGCTCTAGAAAAGGAAAAGAAAGTTACATTTGGAAATGATACTCCTGCGGTAATTAAGGGAAAAGGGTCTATGTTTCTAAAAGAGAAGGTGAAAGCTAATGATGTCACGTATGTGGATGGATTAAGGCATAACATGTTAAGTGTAAGTCAAATGTGTGATCAAGGAACTGAAGTTGTCTTTAGTTCAAAAGAATGTGTGGTACGTGATCTTGTTACAGGTAAAACAATTGTAAAAGGAAAAAGAACTCCAAGCAATCTGTATGTATTGAAGAACTACAAAGATCAATGTTACTTGAGTAAATCTTTAGAAAAATGGCTATGGCATAGAAGGTTGGGGCATCTGAGCTTCTCTCAGATCAACAAATCAAGCAGACTTAAAGCAGTTCGTGATCTTCCCAATATTACTCTACCCAAAAATATCATATGCAAATCTTGCCAATTTGGTAAGCAAACCAGAGCACAGTTTAATGCCAAGGAAGGATCATCAAGTAAGCCTCTTGAACTTATTCATACTGACATATGTGGACCTGTGAGGGAAAATTCACCATGTGGTGAACAATAGTATATCTTATTTATTGATGATTTCTCTAGAATGTGTTGGATTGGGTTGCTTAAACACAAAGATGAAGCATTTGAGATATTTCAAACCTTCAAAGCACTAGTTGAAAATGAATTAGATCTGAAAATCAAGTGTGTTAGATTTGATCAAGGAGGAGAATATACTTCAAATGAATTCCTTGAATTTTTTGAACAACATCGCATAAAAAGACAGTTTTCTGTAGCTGGCACTCCACAAAAAAATGGCGTAGCAGAAAGAATGAATAGAACATTTCAACAAATGGCTAGAGCCATGATTGATGATTCTGGAACACCTGACACTTTTTGGGTAGAAGCAGCACATAAAGCGGTAAATATTCTTAACAAGGCCCATGTTCAAGTAAATAGTGATAAAACTCCATATGAACTCTGGTATGGTAATCCTCCCACTGTGAATCATTTTAGAGTTTTTGGAAGCAGATGTTTTATCAAAAATAATGATGAAAAACTTGGCAAGTTTGAATCCAGAACAGATGAAGGAATACTTATTGGTTACTCCTCTAGGAGTAGAGCATATAAATGTTACAATAAAAGACTTCGGAAGATTGTTGAATGTATTGATGTTGTTATTGGTGAGTCTCCTGCATCCCCAAAAGAAGAAAAACAAACAACAAATGAAGACGATGGTGACATATGTCCTTCTACATCAAATAGCAATGATATAAACAGTGAACCCAATGAAGAACCTAAAGATGATTTATCTAAAAAAGCTCCATCCAGATATGTTCAAAAGAATCATCCAGAATCTCAAATTCTGGGAGATAAGGGATCAGGTGTACAAACAAGAAGGACTCTTGTGGGATCTTCTAGCTATCTGGCATTTCTATCCACTATTGAACCACACAATGTCAATCAAGCTAGCAAAGATGAATGTTGGATTCAAGACATGAATGAAGAGCTTGATCAAATTGAAAAGAATCACACTTGGGAGTTAGTACCAAGACCTAATGACAAAAATGTCATTGGAACTAAATGGATATTCAAAAACAAGTTAAATGAGAATGGGGAGGTTATAAGAAATAAAACTAGACTTGTTTGCAAGAAGGTATAGACTTTGAAGAAACTTTTTCTCCTGTAGCTAGACTTGAAGCCATAAGAATGTTTCTTGCTTATTCAAGCTTCCAACAAATCAAATTTTATCAAACGGATGTTAAATCTGCGTTTCTCAATGGTGATCTAGAAGAAGAAGTTTATATAGAACAACCAGAAGGATTCATTTTGGGAAATGATGAAAAACTTGTTTGTAGACTTAAAAAGGCTCTATATGGTCTCAAACAAGCTCCAAGGGCATGGTATTTTATACACAAAATGATAAACTATTGATTGTGGTTGTATATATTGATGATATCATTTTTGGAAGTAATGAAGAATCTATGAGTCAAAAATTTGTTTCTACTATGCAGCAAGAATTTGAAATGTCTTTACTTGGGGAACCAACATTCTTTCTTGGCTTGCAAGTGCATCAAACTACAAATGGAATATTCTTATCACAAGCAAAATACCTTAAGAAAATTCTAAATAAGTATGGCATCGAAGAGTGCAAACCTGTAAGTACACCAATGATAACCAAATGTAATCTCAGTTCTCATGATGATTCTCCCACGGTGAATCAACCAGAATACAGATATATGATAGGAAGTCTACTTTATCTCACTAGGACTAGACCAGAAATTATGCATGCAGTTGGGATTGTTGGACAATTCCAAGCTAATCCAACAGAGTCATCTTCATGCTGTCAAAAGAATAATCAAATATCTATAAGGAACTCAAGACTTTGGACTATGGTATCCAAAGAATGCTGATCTCACTCTTCATGCTTACACTGATGCAGATTGGGCTAGAAATGTTGATGATCGGAAAAGCACTAGTGGTGGTGCATTCTATATGGGGCCCCGGTTAGTATCTTGGTTCAGCAAGAAGCAAAACTCTATTGCCTTATCTACAACAGAAGCAGAATATGTGGCCGCCGCTTCATGTTGCACTCAACTTCTTTGGATGATGCAAACCTTACAAGAATTTCAAATCAAATGTTCACCTCCTATCTCCATTATGTGTGATAATACAAATGCCATTAGTATCTCAAAGAATCCTGTTATGAATTCCAAGACCAAGCACATTCCCATCAAGTATCACTTCTTACGTGAACAAGTGCTTGAACAAAAGGTGAATTTGGAGTATGTTCCCTCCAAAGAACAAGTTGCTGATATATTTACCAAACCTCTACCCAGGGAAGCATTCGAATATCTCAGAAAAAAGATGGGAGTAGTCTCTGCCTTGCAGAAGATCAGATCTGCTTAAATTCAGAAGATTAAATTGGATACGCGGGTTTCCTAAAAGACAGTCGCGTATATACGTGAGTTTATACACAGAAAACCACGTATGTGTGGTTGTTGACAAATTTTTCTGGGTCAGCATTCTTTAGCACAACTATGGTACTTTTGGGTATCTCCGGATGCACAAGCTAAGGGGGAGATGAAGGAGTGAAATGGCTCAAGAACAGGTGTACAGGTTTAGGGGAAGCATTAGCCTTGCTGAGAATAATGCATTGTTGGCATTATGATGGTTCTGAAATATGATCTCTCTCTTGAAGTCTTTTTTGGTATTTGTTACGAAAGGTCATTGTTGTAATTTGATGAAAAGGTCATGTTGAGACCTATGATGTAAAATTGTAATGTTAAGTCATGTAAGGACTTGTTCAAATTTGTAAACTCACTTGGTTGGATAGTTGAGTCAAAATGTGTAAACCCACTTGGTTGGGTACTTGAGTCACATAATTAAATCCACTTGGTTGGATCATTGATGTAAGTATGAGTCCTTGGTGATAGGAAAGGTCATAGAGTCATGTACTTCATTGAAAAATATGTTTTGAAGATTCAGCATGAACTCAGGGGGAGCATCGTAACTTCAAAGCACATCAGACCTATAGAGCTCTTCTTTCTACATGAGAAGAAAAACCTTGTTTTGGTTTTTATCCGTCCTTTGCCCTTGATGTTAAAGGGGGAGAGTATCATGGTGTTTGAATAGGGGGAGAGTATCTATCTATTGTGGTGATAAAACACCATTATGGTTTCCATCAAGTCCAAAGGGGGATATTGTTGGCAATATGATGCAATGTGTTGTCCTTGATGGCAACCTACTTGATGAAGTTGATGGCAACATACTTGATGAGTTTGTTAATGATATAAATCAACTAACTTGATGAGTTTTATGATGATGTAAATCTGATACATAGAGAAGCTCAGAAGTAACAAAGAAAAGTGCCAGAGGAATGATGAATAAGATATGTCACAAAGCATACGCGGGTTTGTAAAGACGAAGTAGGGTATGTACGCAAAAATATACGTGACAAGTAGCATATGCCTATTTGCGCTCTAAATTTATAAAACCAGGGGACATTACCATGGTATTGGCCCAATGTATTGAGTGCTAGATTATCTATTTGATCCCGTCCAGGAATACCATCGGAAGGTGTGTGGTTCTGGCTCATGATATTGACAAAGGCTACATACATATAAGGAGAAGAATATCTTAGTGCAAGGGTGTGCATATGTATGGGTTTTAATGAATACTTCACTCTGAAGTATATCTGGATGCTTAAATTCTATTCTTATTTGATAGATCTGAATCTATGATGCACCTATGGATATGATGAAGGTTTAAGATCACTAGATCTAGAAATGATGAATCTCTAGGATGACTTGAAAAGAAATGATGAAGACCTGGTGCAAATCTTATGAAGAAATTGAAGAAATCTGGGTAAGTTTATAGATCTAGACTATTCTGCAAAGTTTATCTTTTATAGATCTATATGCTAGCTTGTCATAGTAAAAGTGCGTATATACGCACGGGTCCACTTAAAGAAAAGTGCGTATGGAATTCAGGGTTTCTAAAAAATAAAATGCACTGAGGTATACGCAGGTTTGTCTCTATGAAAGCGCATATATACGCAGGTTCAGCGAAGTAAAAGCGCGTATGGATTCTATGGTTTTGCTGAAGTGTGTGGAATGAAATGTCTAATCTGTTATTCTGTTTTACTGCTATCTGTCAAGGATGTATTCATACATATATAGGTTTTTTAAATGTTGATTGTGCTACTAATTATGTTGATTAAAGATCAAATTGTTGATTGATGATTTAATGAAGGAAGAATGACTGTCTAAACAGTTTTGCATCATTGATAGAGTTTCTGAACAGAAATCTGATTTTAGATCTAAATCTGAGTTTGATCGCATTCTGAAAATTCAGTGTTCTCAGAAGTATATGCAGGTTGATACGAAGAGAAGCGTGTATACATGCGTCTTCAGTAAATAGAAGTATCATATTCATTCCATGTTGTGCACAGAGGCATATGCAGGTTGGTAAGCAGGGAAGCATGTATACACGAGGTTTCAGTAAAGAGAAGTAGCGTATGATATATGATTCAATAAATGTTCAGGGTTAAGTTTACATTTGCATATCTATTCTGAATTATAGGTTATTTCTGATATTCTAGTTACAGTGGTCTCACTGTTCTGTTTGAAGTATTGGGCAAAGTATGTTTGTTGATGATTAGTGAAGGGTTGTGTTGAAGCTATTTGATCCAGTATTAAAATTGATGAAACGTGGTCTGCAGTAGTGCTGGGGGTCTAAGCCTTTAGTGAGGGGGTAGTAGCTCCCTTCCAGTGGTAGCTGGTAAAAGAGAGTAGGGGGTAGTAGCTCCCTTCCAGGAGAGGCTGGTAAACGAGAGCAGGGGGTTGTAGCTCCCTTCTAGGAGATGCTGGTAAACGAGAGAAGGTTGTAGCCTTCTACAGGTCGGTGCCTGCGTGCTGGTATGAGTCTGTGCCAATTGATGGTTGTAAGAAGTTTTCTTTATAATAAATATTGAAGAAAAATATGACGGCAGCGGTGGTTTTCTCCCGAATTGGGTTTCCACCTTAAATCCTGGTGTTCATGTGTGTTTCTTATCTATGATGATTCATTCTGTTCTTATTGCACATGTTTACTGCTTACTAAACATCTAATGAATGAATGATGCAATGATCTAAGTAAAGAATTATCTGCATAATGAGATCTCTGGTAATACGCGAGTTTGATTAAGGATATCCATGTGTATACGCGAGTTGGGTTCAGTAAAGTAGCATATGGGTTTTAGAGAAAGAAGAATTGAAAATTTTTTTAGTCAGCCCTAAATACTAATTCACCCCCCCCCCCCCCCTCTCAGTATTTTTCCCAACAGACTATTCGAATGTCAAGATCAAGCTGTTTGACAAACTTCATTCTCTAATCTACTGACATGAAATTGAAAACATGATTTGAACCAGGATTAAGAAATCTAATTAACCATGGGCTATGGCATTGGAACAAGCTGCACACAGACATTATTTTTGTACAAACAAAGCTAGAAAGTATTAGGGTTGTTTTCAATCATCTGTTAGTCATCCCTATCTTTCTTTTTGGTTCAGATTTGAACATTGAGAACCAACATATTTTCTTCCTAATCTATTCGTACTGACAGGTCAAGCTTAAATGATTTGACAAGCCTTCTTTCACTAACTTATCAGCATAAATTCAAAACATGTTTAGCCATGATTAGGCTAGATGATTGAACAAGACTCTTTTTTCTAAACAATTAGTGGCTTTTATACTTGCGCACTTTCAGCAGTACTCATTTTTTGGTATGGGGTTCTACCTCTTCTTTAAAGCTGCCCTATTTTACTTTTTTCTGTTTTTGAGTTTTTTGTTTTCCTATTCTTTCATCAAGCAGTTATGTACAATGAATGAAAGTTTCAAACTAGGAATTTTGACAATAATAGTGCTTGAGCACCCTACCATTGACGGGACCTCTAAATAACTCTTCTCCATCCAGATCTTATAAATAGAAAACATTGTTACCTCCATTTGAATTCATGAAATGAGGATTTTTCCACAAATTTTCAAACTGGCCATGCTCTCCTTTGTATTTTCTCCTTGAGTCTCGCTCATGTGATTTGTCTATGTCAAAGACCCTTCTTAAGTGAAGTAGGTAGTCTTTATCAGTTTTAAAATAGAAAATGATGTCATCAATGTATATCATAGTGAAGTAGCTTAAATCAGGAGCCATGGCCTTTTGTAAAGTAGCTTCTGCACTTGTTAACCCAGAAGGAATTTGGTCATACATGTAGGTGCCCCAAGGTGCTTTGAAAGTGGCTTTGTGCTGATCAGTTCGAAGTACTATCACCTGATTGTAATCTGAAACACTACCAAACAATGAAATCTTGTTAGAACCTTCTACCCTTGGTAGTGTATGATTTATCTTAGGAAAAGGGTGTTTGTTCTTCAGGGAGGTTTTATTTAAGTTCCTAAAGTCTATACATAGCCTATACCCTTTTTCTTTCTTTCTTACTGATGCAATATGATCCAAATATTTATGGTTTTTCTTGAAAGGAATCCAATTTTGAATAATGTTTTGTTCATAGGGTTTTAAGCCCTCATCACCATATGTCAAGGCATCTTCAAGTTATTTTCACAACTCTATGTATTTTAGTTTTATGTGAGGTGGAAAAGTTTTGGATAACTTGATCAATTTGGGCTTTTCTAGGCCACCTATGTTGTACTCTTCTATATCAGCCTCATTAGGTACTACTTTAGGCTCCTTAACAACTTTATTGGAATCCAACAAATCTTCCTAAGTGAAAAAATGTAATTTTCCCAAATTTTAGCCTCAAGCTAAAAGGAACATTATAGTTATCATTATCTCTAGGTAGATGAATAAAATGGGTAGGGAGGCCTATTAGCCTCTTTAGGAGGAAGAATAACACTCCTCATGCGAAAAGAGGAAGAATAAGTAGCTGGATTGAGCACCTATGGGCGTGACTAGGATTGGATCATGTGATTCATTCATCTTTGACCAAGTCCACATGCACTGTTTAGATACATTGTATCTCCTTGATGGAATTTGCAGTTCCCATGGAGGACAACTTGCATGAGCTTGGTGGAAATTATGGATGGGACCCATTGTGGAGAGGTGCACTCGCTATATATGGAGAGGAGGGATGCCATTTTATTCATGCTTGGATTATTATTTTGTGTATGGTTTGTTTAGACTACTTGCATTCTTCAACTGTTTAGTTGAGATTGTTGTGTTGTTTAGCACAGGGTGTTCCTGATCGGGAATCCAACCTCTTCCATTGAGGAGCTTTTGGAGGAGTTTTCACTATGCTTCCACAATCAGGAATTTGGCCAAGCTTCAGTCTCATGTACAACACAATTATGTTTAGAGTTGGGTTGTGTTGCAGGGGTGTAGCAGTGGAGGAGAGAAATTTCCAATTTTTAAGCTTATTTTCTAGTTAGGGGACCAGCCCTTCACCTATTGAGTTGATTAGGTGTTATTGTAGCTAATAGATCATTCCTTCAGCCCCATATCAGCAGTCATTCCTAGGGATTGCGTAAGTGAGGTAGCAGAAATGCAATGGGAAAATAAAAAAAAGGCCGAAAATACAAACTTAAAATCTGGCTAAACCATTTCTGAGTTTTTCTGGGTTTTTTAAGTAGAGTTTATGGCTAAAAGAGTAGATCATTATGAGCACTCTAAAATCATTTGGAACATGGTTCTTCTTCATAATAATTGTAGTTTCTAGCAGCAGTAGCAGCACACATTTCCAGTGCTTGGTTTCTTTGGTGTATTTCAACCATCTTGTGGCTTGAGTGCATTCATTTTGTAGCACTATGTAATTTCATTTGATGTTGATATATAATGAGATGGATCAGTTTTTTTATGCCCATTTTTATGATGTTTTTATGTATTCTGGCATTTTTCCAGTTCTACATGTTTAATTCTTATTTTACCGTAGTTGGAATTGTGCATATGTTCTATATTCCTATCTTTTTCATTTTGGACTATTACATTGGTATCAGAGCTGCTATCTTGGCTTAGCCTGTGGATCTTAGGCCATTATACTTTCAGGAGAGATGGAAAGAAAAGAGAAGGCTTAAATATGTGAAGGGAGAAAGGGAGAGAAGCTTACAAAGCTTCTTCCAAAATCTATACAAAGCTTTCAAGGAGAGTTGAAGAAAATGAGGATGGAGATGGGATCTCCAAAGGAAGTTGGATCTACAGCTGAATCTAGATTTTCACATGGTGAGTGTGAGCATGAAGCTACACACCATGATGCACAATGCAGTCAAGTGCCCAAATCTATCTTGAGATGGATGGGAGGAGGAAGAGTGCCTAAGAGAAAAACTCTTAGTGATTTCTTGCAGGAGTATGAATCTCAAACTGAGAGGTTTAGAGGTCATACTGATTTGTAGGGGTTTTGCAAGATCCAAGTGGAGAAGAGCAAGCAGTAGGATGCAGATATATTTATTCTATCTACTTTTTAAGGCTCACCCACATGTTCAGCTGGAGCTTGGGTGAAGGGGCTAGACTCCTATTTTCAACAGCATGATATTTCTGAAGATGAGGCCATTAGGGTTGTAGCACTGCATTTATGAGGTAAGGCCCATGCATGGTGGATTTTTGAATCTTGTTCTTTAAAAAATGAAAACACTTCCTCTTATGCAAGATTCATTGAAACATTTGTGGGAAGGTTTGGTGAAAAACTTCCTAAGACACATGAGCAAGGGAAACTTGAGAGAACAAAACCTTTGCATGTGATGGAGGAAACTCCACTTCATAAAACCATGGGAGAAGCTGACATCTTACATTACACATTTTCGGAGGCAAGACCTCTGGTTCATATTCCTAAACAAGAGGGCATGGGGATCTCTTTTTCACAGGAGGATCCAATTGTTGATATGTTTCCCACACACATTGATGGATTTGAGGGCAACAAAGTTGTCACATCTAGAGCACATCCAGTACCTCATGCAGAGGGAGGAGGAGCACATGCTCCAATAGGAAGGATTCTTGTATCCTTACAAGAAGCTCCCCAGAATCTCATATATGGGGGTCCACGCACAATCATTGAGCAACATGATTGTGTAGCATTGCAACTGTAAGGGCGAGGTAGAGAGGAAGAGAAGCATCACTTGATGAGAGGCACACACCCTTCTCTATTTCAGAAAGCTAATGTGAGGAAGAGGTAGACTGATTTACGTTGTAAAGGTAGGGGCAAGGTTTCCCAACCATATGTGCAGTCTACTCTTGACATTGATGTCTCACTACATGGAGGCATTCCACCTAGGAGGCCACCTTATCTAGAGTTGATGGAAGACATCTTGTCTTTGGATTCACCACTCTTGGACTTTGGAGAGGTGGAGAGTTTGGAGGAGAACTTTGGCATGGGGGATGTCGAAGTAGCAGGCAGCAGCATGAGGAAAGCTTCACATGCCAGATCACCAGCGTTGTCTCTTAAGAGGATTGATCCTTATTGGATATCTCAGCTCTCAGTAGAGTACTCCAAGTATCTTGGTGCATGCATGATTCTCGATGACCCAGATAGAGATGATGAGTATATGGTGGATGATGTGGTCATCTATTCACATGGAAGAGTCTTCTTGACTAGAGCTTCTAGTCTGAAGGAGAAGTTGCTACTTGCAGCACATGAGGACTTCCTTTCCATGCATTATGATGCATACCTTTCTTTGGCAGAGGAGTTCAATTGGGAGGGCATCCAACATGATATATTTCTACATATGGAGAGATGCATAGCCCAGATCGTGACAGATAGGAGGTCACAACCACTTCCCTACTCACTGGAGGTGAGGGAAAGATTCCAGTTGAGCCATTTCAACTCAACATCTCAAGTACATGATGGAGGAGGTATAATTTCACATTTTTTATTGTACTTATTTTCCTTGTTTTAGCAGCATGATATATCAAGAAGAATCATCTCTTCTTTCATGTTGTATGATGATGTACTTGAACCTACTTGTAGCATTTATTTTGGCTATCCTTTTGGTGGTTTGTGGGAGAAGCCACACGTTTCTTGGTGTACACCATTAACACCCTATTGTAACTTCATGTTTCCATATTATGAGTTGACTGTGGTAGAAAACAAGTGGCTAGTGAAGCACTTGTTATTTCTTATTTTGATGCAGGAAAAGGATGCACTACGCTGGTTCCATGAGTGGAACTATGATTCACTCTCCTGTTGTCACTTGGCAACTTGTTTTCATTGTACTTTGCTTTCATATATTGCTAATATGTGTATGTTCATAGGAAGATTTGGTTGGAGAGTGGGCTTGAGATTGAATATGCCCATTGGGAGCATGATTCTCCCCACTTTAAATGTTGTATGTTTTAGGTGAAACCATGGGCACACCATGGTTTCCACAACACACCTCTTTCCTTCATATAGGAGGAGCCATTGGGAGAACTTGCGTTCTTGAAGGAGGCACTTCATGGTTGACTTATCTTGTGAGGTAGCTTGGAGAATTTTTGAAGGCCATGACATTGCAGCCCAATATCAGCAACCCCCTCATACTTATCATAAATGGAGAGAGAAACTACTTGGATGGGAAAACATAAAATCTCCATTCAGCCCCAACACATTCCATAAAACCGAGGTTGCAGATTTTTTTGATGAGCTACCTAGGATGGCTCATTTCATTTGGATGATAGCATTGAATGAGATTTCACATGTCTATCATCACTCATACCTTGAGGAGGCCATGAGACAGCAAGAAGGTTTCCACTTACATCTTCCATATTTTCATGATGTGCGCCACTTGGTTATGCATATTTGGGAGGAGACATTGGAGGGAAGATTTGTTGCAGATTATCTTGAGTAGCGGTGGGAAATATTGATGAGGAGGCCACAAGTGGAGAAGGGGAGGAATTTTTCTCTCCCTATACAGTTTCTTGAGGACAAGAAACATTTTGGAGGGGAGGACTATAATGTTCTCAAATTTTAGCCTAAATTTAAAAGGAACATTATAGTTAGCATTATCTCTAGGTAGATGACTAAAATGGGTAGGGAGGCCCATTAATCTCTTTAGGAGGAAGAATAACACTCATGTGAAAAGGGGAAGAATAAGAAGCTAGATTGAGCACCTATGGGTGTGAACAAGATTTTATCATCTGACTTAGTCATCTTTGACCAAGTCCACATGCACTATCTAGATACATTGTATCTCCTTGATGGACTGCACAATTTTCATGGATGGCAACTTGCATGAGCTGGGTGGCACATATGGATGGGACCCATTGTGGAGAGGTGCACTTGCTATATATGGACAGGAGGGCAGCCATTTTATTCATTCTTGGATTATTATTTTGTGTATGGTCTGTTTAGACTACTTTCATTATTCAACTATTTAGTTGAGATTTTTGTGTTGTTTAGCACAAGGTGTTCCTGATCGGGAATCCCACCTCTTCCATTGAGGAAATATTAGAGGATTTTACACTATACTTCTGTAATTAGGCATTTGGCCAAGCTTCAGTCTCATGTACAACACAATTATTTTTAGAGTTGGGTTGTGTTGCAAGGGTGTAGCAGTGGAGGAGAGAAATCTACAATTTTTGAGCTTATTTTCTAGTGAGGGGACCAACCCTTCACCTATTGAGTTTATTGGGTGTTATTGTAGCCGATATATCATTCCTTCAGCCTCGTATCAACAGTCATTCCCAGGGAGTGTGTAAGTGAGGCAGCAAAAATGCAATGGGAAACTCAATAAAAGGCCAAAAATCCAAACTTAAAGTCTAGCTAAACCATTTCTCGGTTTTTCTGTTTTTTGGAAGTAGAGTCTGTGGTTGAAAGCACGGATCATTCTGAGCACTCTAACATCCTTCTGCACATGGTTTTTCTTCATAATAATAGTAGTTTCCAGCAGCAACAGTAGTGGCAGTAGCAACACAAATTTCCAGTGCTTGGTTTCTTTGGTGTATTTCAACCATCTTGTGGCTTTAGTGCATTCATTTTGGAGAACTATGTAATATAATTTGATGTTGATATATAATGAGATGACTCAGCTGTTTTCTACTAATTTTTATGATGTTTTGATGTATTCTGACATTTTTCCAGTTCTAAATGTTTAATTCCTATTTTACCATAGTTGGAATTGTGTATATGTTCTATATTCCTGTCTTTTCCATTTTTGAATATTACACAAAACCTTTTGGTGATGAGTTATTTTTGTTTTTCAATACCTTAAGGTCCTTTTGATCCAAGTCTCTAGAAATTTCTGCTATATGAAAGGGTTCCAACATTTTTACATTGGCAGAAATGAATGTTTCTCTTTATTATGTCTGTTCTTTATATGGCCAACCTTGTTCAGGCTCTAAGCTTGGTTATGGCATTGCAATTTTATTTTCAGATTGCAGTAAATTAAGTTTAGCTTTGCCATTATGTTGTTGTTCTGGGCTGCTAGAGTTTTGGCAGTTGAGTTCTTCATGCAGTGCTTGGTTTTATTGTTGTGGTATGCCTAGATCTGTCTCAATTTCATTTACCTGATCATCAATGTCTTCTTCGTTACATAAAATTAATGAGTCAAGATCTGAATGGATGGAATAAAGAGGCGTCTTGTTTGGCCTTTCTTGGTTGCTAACCATATACTTCATGTGTGATTCCCAGTACAATCTCCTTTTTTAGTTAAAAATAGGGATGGTAGCATATGACTTTTCTAGTTGGAGGTTCCCCTGAATTTTGGTTCCCCAAGATCTAGATAAAATCATGTCATACTTGGGGGAAATGTCAGCTACTACTATGTCCATGACCAGGCCTTTAGAATGGATTTGTGCCAGACTGACACATAGATCCTTGATTAGACCCAAACACTTGAATTTTCTTGAATCAAAAGAATACAGGTCTTTGTAAGTTTTGGTTATTTCCATGCCTAATATCTCCATCACTACTTTTGGCATGAGGTTGTGAGAGGCACCAGAGTATAGCATGGCATTGTGTAAGATTTTTTCATGTATGTTTAAGATAACATAGAAAGGGAGAATAGCTCCTTCTTGATATTTTCCCTCTACTTCAGGTCCAAACAACAACTCAGGTTTGTCATCAATCAATTTTAGAGTATCAATATCATTCCACATGTTTCAAAATTTCAAAACTTGGGACCTGTACATATCTTGGGTTATCAATTGACTGAGAGGTATAGTTATCTTGATCTTAGAAATATCTCCCTCAAAACTGAAAGGTATTTGTGTTTTGGGAATATTTACATCAGTTTTATCAGCGATAAAATTTTCTACACTTTTAATCTATTGATTCTTATTTGGGGCTTTAGACAACAGAGTTTTCTCAGGGCCACTAGTTGATGTACTGGGGCAGCTTGGGCCACTACTTTGCTAGCTAATTTTGTCTTTGTTTGGATCAGTCTTATTAGCTATGGTGTTTGTGTTGTATGTTGTCCTCTTAGGAGGATTTTCAGTGGTCTTCCTAACATCAGTGTCAAATTTATTTTTCTTGGAGACATATTGGTTCTTTTTGCTCCTAAGGTCGTTTCCTACGGATTTACATTATGGCATTCTCAAATCCTAATTTGTAGTCTTAAGAATCATCATACTTAGATTCAGTTTGATCAGAGGAGAAGAATCATTGTTCTTCTTCGGTGAGAAAGACATCACCTTCATTATCATAACCTATCAAGTTTCCATGGTTTTCTTTAGGTTATTCAGTCTCTCTTCCCTCTTCATCTAGATAATTGTCTTGGAAAGGATGCCTAATTTGTTGGTCATTGTCTCTTAGTCTATTTTGGGGAGGATCTCTTCTGAATTTTGGGTTCCTATTTATGTTTTTGGTATTTTCTTGGTTTTCTCTAGTAGATGTTCTTTCACTCAGGTTTATCCTTTCCATCATTCTTTCCATTACCCTCACTAAATTGTTAATTTTGGCATCAGATGAGGACATTGAGGCCATGGTTTTATCTTTGTAGGTGACTCTCTTTTCTGATCTCATTCTAGCCCTTTTTTCAATCAATTAGGCCTCTACACTCACATCTCTCCTTTACATGTCTTCTAAAGTTATGGGATATCTCTCTCTTAATTGATAAGCCATGTATGGATCAAAACATTCTAGAAATTTTGTTAAAGCTAAGCCTTGTTGGGGTTTCATGTTTGCTGGGAGGGCATTATAAACACTATTAAACCTAGTGCAATAGTCTTGGACACTTTACCTAACATTTACCTTAAGGTTGGTATACTATGAAAGGTTTTCGAGAGGGCTTTTCTTGATTTCCAACATTTTTATGAATATCTGGTAGAGGGAAGGGAGATCATGTATACTGTTAGGAGTCAAGATTTTGAACCATTTCTTAGCTTCTCCTCCTAAGCTTTGGGCAAAAATCCTCATTTTTATGGTCTCCTCTTCTAATTCCATGTAGTGAAAAGCATCATTCATCCCATCTACATGTTGTTGGGCAGTGATGGATTCAGCTCTGGTAAAGTGGGGAATTCCAGATTAGAAGTCATTTGGTAAATGTGTTGGAGGTCGTGGTAGTGTCAGGGGGGCATACCATGCTGCCACGATGGGAGGGAGTGGAATCCAAGGAGGATTTACAAGGGGAGGGTTTGTGAGAGGATGTAAAGGATGAGATGGAGTGTTTTTCATATTGGATATTTGGATGGGGGTGGTAGAGGTACTTGGACCAAAAAACTGATTTTGAGCAGACTTGGTATGAAAAGATCCAAACTAATGGAGAAGCTAAAATTCAGGAGGAATGGAAGGAGAGGCTTCTCTACTAGAACTCTGCTTCAAATCTATGGGCTTAAGGTTAGTATGGTCAATCCCAGTTTGTGACTTGGTTCTGAGAAGGTTTCTTGTATGATGTAAGTCAAACTGGGGATCATGCAAGGATGTGAGATGTTCAGGGACAAAACTTGCTCTATGAATGGTCCTAATAGTAGTTGAGTCTTTAATCTTAGAGGTTTTCCACAAAATCTTTGCTGGGTTATCAACTATTGTAGGAGGGTTTGTGTCCGGGTGAGATCTGGTACTGATCCTTTATGAAGCCGAATTTCAAACCGAAAAATGAAGAGAGGCTGAGATTTTATGACTATTTTCTTAAGGCTGACCTCTCTTAGTGTTTGATAAACCCACATAGTGTGTGACTAGGCCTCTAAACAACTAAGGGCTAATTTGACATGATCCTAGGGTAGTCTATGAGAACTAGTGAAGTAGTAAGCCTATTGGAGGCTAGTGGAGTCGCGAGGTGGATGTTTTTTAGTTTTTTTGAGGATATGTAATTATGTTCATGTTGAGTCCTCGCAATTCACTGCAACAACATGGGGGATGACAACCCGGTCTAGACCTTAAAGTAGTTCCTTTTCTGTTTGGAATGGTGGCTCTGATTGGTTTAACTAGGTCCAGTTACCTTCTCTCAATCTCCATTGGCTTAAAATATGAATTTTATCTATCAATAGGAAAGATTCATCGGATCATTTCTGTTACCGATTCGACAAGAAAAGTGATCCTTAAGCTAATTTGGGCTTAGGAAAATTACAATTAAAGTTTATCCTCTTTGAGAAGAGGACTTTTTAGGATGTAGAATTTAATCTAAATGCAATATTATTCTAAGATGAAAGAAAAAGAAACTATTTTAATCCTATCTCAATTCGAAATATATAGATCTATCCCAACTGAGAGCAAGACGTTTTAAATAATTGAGATTTAAATATGTTTGTTTTAAATGAATATCAAGCTAACGAAATAGTTCAATTAATTGATATTGTGAATAAGAAACACGTTCTATATAGAGACCTCTTAACTAAAATAATTAATCAACAACACTCAGAAAGTAGTTCTCAAAATGATATTGATCATTTAATAAGTAACTTGAATAATTAAACAATAACATGTGGAAATAGTTAACATCATATCACTATTCAAGAAATCAGTTTTATAAGATAAATTTCTCAGTAAATAGTTACTCAGAAATCAGAAATCAACCCATAAGAGTAGAGACATATAATAACATAAATTGAGGCAAATTACTCATAACGACAGAAGTGCACAAGTATGTGACTAAATTGACACATTTATGTTATCATAAAATGAAACCAACATTTAAAATAATAGTATTATAAATACCAATTTATTAAGCCCATTTCTCCAGTTCCGGTCTCTAACAGTATTTTACAATGCCTAAACTTTTGCTTTTAGAATCAGAGCTACAGTAGTGCAAGATTGCGTTCATTATACATAACTCAGAATGTAGAAGAAAAACCTCAATAATCTCCACATATGAGATTCCTCTTCTCGCACCCTAAACCTCTAAATTCTCTAGACAATAGTGCCATCAAGAATTATAAAATTATAGAGGAGAGAATCCCCTACTACATTTTGCAATCTGCTATTTGTAATATTTACAAAAGGATTTCTTCATAAGAAAGTTTGTTTGAAGAGTTTTTTTTTTCAATTAATTTTCATTGGTTCAAAAAATGTTATTCAATTGTTAAATTCTTCTCATTGATTGATATCTTCTTCTTCTCATCTCTTCAACTGTTTTCCTGCAAAAATAAATCAAAAACAAAATTAAAATGCAAAAATAAAATCAAAATGTCAAATCTACAAATGAAAATAAATTCAATTAAAACTCAATGAAATAAATAATTGGAAATGAAATATAAGCTTTATTTTGATGTTTGTGATGATAAAATTGGCTAAGGAGAACATAAACGAATGGATTTGCACTCATAAGAATTTGTGGGCAAATTAAAATGTGGAAAATAAAACTCAAACACTTTATTTTGTTAGGAATTTGGAGCACGGTATTTTACTGAATTTTAGTCCTAATAAATGATAAATCTAGAAATGAAACAACTTCATAAATGTTCTCCATGATTTATCTATCTAATGAGCCATCTTGGGTCTCATTTGGCCAAGTAAAACTCCATTTATGAGCTTCCAAAGTTGGTGTATTAAATTTGCAAGAAATCTGGAATTTTCTATTACTTGGGCTAAAAATTAGAAATTTTAAATTAAATTTCAATTTTAAATTAGATTATGATTATTAATTTATTAATGCTAATTAATTACAACTATGTTATTAATCTAAATTTATTATAAACAAAAATTAATTAATACAAATAAATGATTTAAAATTTATTTAAAATATAATTATATTATATTAATATTATAATTTATTTATTAAAATTATAATAAAATATTATAATTAAAATATAAAAATTATAAGAAAAATATAATATTTATTATATATTTTAATTAAAAATCAAACATTCACATCAGGGGGACAGCTTAGGGAGGAGGGAGGAGTATTAAGTGAAGGGATAAGGAAAGGTCAGTGGAGGGAAGTTAGGTGGAGGAATAAGGTGGAGGGTGAGTGAGGCGAGCATGAGGTGATTGGGAGTTATAAGGAGAACAAAAAACTTTGGATAAATTTTGAAACGCATCGCATAAACTAAAATTGCACATTATGTTTTTTTTAAATGACGAGTTTTGAGTTTTTAATAAATTTGTGATATGCGATATGCGATATCTCAATTTTGCAATCGTAAAGTCTTTTGGAAGGATGTGAAGGGGTGAAGTGGGGCTCACGTGGGATTAATTATCCTACAATTTAGACTATAGCCACTTTGCAATTTTGGAGTTTTGGGTTTAGCAATTTGTTTTAAAATAACAAGTTGGAGTAAATTACCAAGATCTTGAAATGTATTTCCATCTATTGTATAATTTAGCTGGGTCATTTTGTAGGACCATTAGTAAAAAATGAAAAATTAACAAAATTGAACTAAAATTTAATATTTTCAATGAATGGATATTTTAACTACGAGAATTAAAATATTGGTACAATTTATACATTTTTTAACCCAAGCGAGAAAAATGATCAAAACTTCAAAAGAGTGTCATTTACAAACCGGTTGACCAAATGGAGAGAAACAAGTATTGTTGGAAAGCTTGTGAAAAAACTGATTCAAGAGAGCAATCAAAATCTTAAAAAGTGTTTAGCCAAAAAATTTGTAGAAATGGTCACCATTATTTGAAGTACACAAGTCAAAAAATGGGGGGGTTGTGTTTTACCACAACAATGGTGACATGCGGGAGAAGAACCAATTATCTCTGATTAAAAATAATGAACTTCAATTTATCCAAAGGTTAAAAATAATGGAAATCACGAAATAATCTAACAATAAAATATTTCCATAGGTCCCACATAAATAGATTAAGCAATGTGAGTTTGTAAAGATAAGTACTTAAAATAAGCTTGAGTAAAAGTGATGAATCCAAATTTGGGGAAATTTGGTTTTTCAAATTTTCCTCATTAAAAATAGAAAAAGGTAGAGATAGGAGTTTTTGATAAAGCATATATCCATTTTGTGATTGTCTCTGACATCGCTTCGCTGCCAGTGAGCCTAAACAGAACCCCAGCAAAGTTATCTTTTATGCCATACAAGCCTAGTCCCACTGCCAGCGAGCGTCCATAGCCTCGATGAGTTTACCTGTATTTTCCATGCTACCTTTTTTTATCACTCTTTCGATAAGCAAATTTGCAAGATTTTTCTTTATGATTTATTTGGGTGAAAGAGGTGGGATGGTAATAGAGATTTTATGTTTAATGGACATAGTATTTTCATAATGTTTACTCCAAATTATTTTCCTGCAAATATCACTCAGAGGATTTCTATGTGGAGGGGTGGGAGGGATTCATTGAATTAAACTCAAATCAGTTATTTCCTTGAAAAAATAAACTCAATCACTTAGAAAGGATGTGTGTTTCTCCACAAAAAATATTTTTAAAGTAAGATGGCTTTATGGTTCCATAAAGATATGTCTTTAATGATAAATGAAATTCACTTAAATGGATAAAGTAAAAGATTTCCCATGTATGTCAATAATTATAAGGTAAGGAAAATTCCTTTCACATAAATCATGATAAATTCATGAAAATCAAATCAAAACTGAAAAATAAAGAAAGGAAAATAATTCCTAAACTAAAGTAAGAAAAGAAATCAGCAATAAAAAAATGAAGAAAGAAAAAATTAAAAGAAAAAAAAAATTTAAAAGGTAAATTCTTACAAAAAAAATTTATATGAATTTCTCAACAAAGGATTATAAAATAAAATAAGCATATGTACATACATTCCTAAGTTGAGATTTTAAAATTTTTATTTTGTAGAGTTATATAAAAATAAGGCTCTCAAAATGTAGAAGGTGAATAACAGTGATGATAGATAATATGCTAAATGAGAAGTCTCTATCTCTTACAAATTGTATTCTTCAAGAGAAAACCTACATAAAGGCATCTTAAGTATTTTCTAATAAAAAAAATTCTTAAAGAAACATACTAAAGGTTTAGAAACTCCCCAGACTAGCTGATTCAATGAAGATCGTTATTCCTTCTCTCAAGATTCTCAAAGAGAAAAAAGAACTTTTGAAAACTGATCTGGTAGAGGTGCGAAAGGATTATGAAGACCTGAAAACAGATTTTGAGATCAGTAAAAACTAAAACAAAAATATGAAGAAATAGAAATAAATAAAAGTGGGCACATGAAACTTACCATTGGAAAACTGCATTTAAACTTACCTGAGAAAGATGATTTTCTCCAATGCAAGTTAACTTCTTTCTTTAATTAGAATTAATAGCATAAATAATTTTTATTGACCCAAAATCATTATTTATGAAATCTACAGTAAAAAAAGAAGTTAACTAAAAGAAGTCAATGTTTCATGTTTAGAGATAAATCGAATCCATCATAAATGAGGGTGAAGACGTGCTTCTTTATGAATTGAAAAGATGAATGTTCTTTTTTCTTCTTCCATTCTAAATTTATATCAGCCCCAAAGTATTGAAATTGATCCAAAATCCTGAATAATGTAATAGTATATAAAAGGATTTGATTCTCTACATGATATGTATGGAGAAAAATTCATAATAAAAAAAAATTAAAAATTTGAATTAATCATCAATACATTACATTGCTAAATTTTTGACATCGTGAGGTTCTTTGCCATGCATTAGTTAAAATATGTGACTTCTAATTTTTCTGATATGTGATTGAGAATGTTTTATATATAACAGAAGAAAATGGTGTAAAGTCAAATATCAAAGTTCATTGCATCAAAATATTTTCAAGACAAAAATTCATTTAAGTTTAGCAATGCGATATAAATTTTGCGATGGAAAAGTTGCGATATGAGCATATGCAATAGAAAACTGCAAAGGGATGAATGCGATATTGGAGAATAGTCATATCGAAATATTAAAGCTTTTGAATGAACTGAAACACCGATATTATTGTTGCGATAATGAAAATGTGGTAAATGACTTATGAAATGTGACTGCAAATATCAAAATATATGTGTGAAACTTTGGATTTACAGCCGAAACAAATGGTGACCTATAACGCATGGTTTCACTTCACATCTTTTATAATCTACCTTCCTGTAGATTTCAAAACTTAACTGTTTTTCAATTTTTTGATTTTGCGATTTCGCAATTCACAGTGAACTCCACATCTCTTGTTGCAACTTTTATTGTTTAACGTATTACTTATCTCAAATGATATGCGATATGTGTATCATCACATCGCAATATCTTTACCTTTAATTTATCACATCGCACATAATATAGCTCACCAGGTGAGGTTTTAGCAATAAACACTAAAATTTCCGATATGCGAAATGTAATTTTGTTGATGCGTCGATGTGCGATGAAGAACAAACCCGATATTTTATTATATGAATTTTAATTTCATATCAGATCCAGGACATTGGAAATTTTATATATATGCCCCTGGAAAATTTGTGATTTATATACGGATGTGATATATGTGTATAAAGAGGATTTAAATGTCATATCAGGTTCGCGTTATATGAACATCACAATTTTGGTGAAGTAATATTATCGAAAAATGAGTGAGAATAAATATCAAAAGGTATGCATCGAAGGTTTCCTATCAGGAATTGTTAAGAGTTTCCTCTGATAAAATGTTGTGATACAAATAATGCGATATCAGAAGGAGAGATCATCAGAGATTGGAGGGAATGAGAATATCAGGAGGTCGAATATATTTTGTGTATGCTCATTTCAAAGCCTCCAATATGCGATTTGCGATATATAATAAGCCATATGTGGGGTCGATTATTTCATTAATGTATTCAATTCATACAGAAAGTGAGCGATTTAAATTGGCTTTATACTAAATAACTCTTTAATATTTTAATTAATTGTCAAAATATCTTATTGGAAAGTAATTTTACCAGATCTTCCATATGAAGAGATTTTGTGAAATATAATGATTCGATATGTTTCTTCCGAAAATTCAATATGTGTTATCATAATTTCAATAAATATAAGAAAAATTTAGACATCCTTCAAATTTCAGATGAATAATAAATACTTCTCTGAACATGTTTCAGATTTGAAAAAAAAAAAAAATTGGTTGTTTTCTTATCTCAGATCTACATAATCAAGTTAATGAAGATTTGCACAAAAAACAAAATAGAAATAAGAAACAACCTTTGAAATAAAAATAAACCATAGATGATGATGAGCTTGTAAACACATACCTGGAAGAAAATTGCCTGTAAATTTTACCTCTTTGAAGCTTCAAGTTCTCCTAAATTTTCTCAAAATTTGCATAAGTTCAACATCACGTTCTTATTTTGATCTAAAATGCTAAGTAATTAACTTTTTCAAATTGCATCATTTCCAAAATTTCATCAGAAGGCAAGAGTGGTAAAAATAAGTTCTTAGAATTAATTGTGAATAAACAATTGTCTAGTAGTAGAAAATTCCTGGAATTTCTTCATGTGTGATCAATGTTATGAATTTTGAAAAACAAGAAAATTGAAGGCTTGAAAAATAATTATGATCAGATAATTCAAGATCTTCTAAAACTCTCTAGGCTGTTTTTCTATAATTGAAATGGGATGCCCAAAATAAATTGGATTCATTAACTGTTTTATTGAAAATCTGAAATAATGAAATAAATGTAAATAGAAAAGAAAATTAATCTATTCCTATTTCTAACTTACTGAAAGAAACATGACTAGGTATAACCATACTTCCAATGAAACCATGTAAGAATTTTAATTCCTGCATGTGTGTACATGTCAAACATTAGTAAAAATGAAAATATAATTAGACTACAAAAACTAAATCTGAAAGCAGAATGTATCTTTATTGTTAGTGGATTATTTACCATTACCTTCTCTTGAAATTTCCTTTCCAACTGAATTCCAATTAGATCATAGAAATCTAGATGGATTTCCATTATTGAGTGGGAGAGGTTTAAAAGAGAATATGACAAGACATGTTCTAGAAATGGTCTTTCAGAAACAATGGCCTGTGTGATTTTGTTATTGTTATGTTTAAGTGCTAAATTATTAATGATCTTCTGTGAAGGAAAAATTTCCAAATCTCTTTCAAATTGATCAATGAAAAATGGATGGAAGTATGAAAAATCCAATAGAAGATTATTAATTGAATTAGAATGCTAGTCACAAAGTGAAAATACACTCTCTTTTTTGCACTACTCTTGAGAAATAAGAAGTAATTGATAAGGAATGAACATAAATTGAAATTTGAAGTTTAATAACTTTTGATATTCACAATTATAATTTAAATCTTGATTTTTCCCTTGAGGTAACACATCAATTAAGTGTTCAATATTGAGCTGCTCAATATGCCAGCACAAAGTATCTAAAAATCTATGACTAAGAATAGAAAATAAATCTAAAGTTAAAATTAAATGTTGAAAAAATAACAAAATTGAATCATAGTTTACACTAGTGTTACAATTATTGTTACAACACAATTGAGAGTGACTTAAAGTAATTTCCTCTTCACAAGAATTGGGCAGAATAATGCAATTAGAATGATTGTTGATACCCACTTGTGAATTAGAGAGAAGGATATGACTCTGAATAGGAATGTGAGCTTGAACATCATATAAATCATAGATTGGAGTGGTTTGTTGAATGATGAAATCATAAATATGATTATTTGTTTGAAAATGAGAACTATTTGGAACAATTTCTAAACTAGATTGTTCTACATTTTCATATGTGATTATACTTTGATCACGAGGATTCAATTGTAAAGAATACAAATCAATATCTTCAATGTTAAAGTAGTTATCATAAATTACCTCAAGATATTCATTAGAATTCACTTCCATCTTGTTCAATGTATCAAAACAAGAAGGAATATTTAGCTCATGTTCATTAATGCTAGAAGACTAATCATCAATTAATTCTCTATCCTGATAAAAACTAATTGGAAATTCATTTAGATCAGACTCTCTGTTTTTTGAAATAACTTTAATGTGAAAATAGGTTAAATTACTATTAGAAAAATTATCACGATAAAGAGAAAAATATGAATCTGAAATAATGTATTTGAAAATATTTCTACTTGAAAAATCTTGTGCATTTTCTTCATTACAAATTTCAGATTTAAGATCATTTACTTGGGTAATTATTCTTTCTTGAAGAATGTTGCTTTGTTGATATGAATTTGGATTTTGCTTATCATGAAAGAATTCAGAAATTTATACATCAGATTGCATATTATTGGAAACTTTAATCGCTGCTAGTACCTGACGAATTATGATATGATTTTTTGATTCTAACTCATACTTATTTTAATATTTTAAAGCGGTATTTTCTTCAAGAGTGTTGTTAATATATTTTTGTGGTTGATTAGTCAAAATTCTCCAAGATTTGTGATTGAAATTAATTAACATGTGAAGGTGCACCTTGATCTTTCTCAATACTGGAAGAAATGTGCAGAAATTGAAGGAATTGATTCTACAAAATAGAGGCCATTTTATCATTATTTGTTTGTACCTCCATTTTGGAATTCTTACTTATGTCAATTAAATTAGAAGAATATTGATCAAAGTTTGAAATAATTTCACATGGATTATGAATAGAATGAAGGTTTCAAATATGTTCAAACCAATCTAGTAATTCTTTTTTTCAAAGGTTTATCTTCAGTTTTAAATTTTAAACAATTTAAATGAAACCTAATGTTAAAATCAATTAATGACTCACCTTCATACCTTCATAGATATTCAAAATCTTCACATACCTGTTCGTAGATATATCCATCAAATTTACAAAGGAAATTGTAATAAATTGTTCTGAAGTGTTGATTGAAGCAATTGGAAGTGATTTACACCAGTTTCCAGCTTTTGCCAAGAGTGTAAGAGTAAAAAACTTGCATAAAATACTTTCATCAATTTTATGAAAAGAATAATTTGAAATTTTTTTAATGAATTCTAAAGCATGATTAAATGCAAAAGTGTTTCTCTTACTGTTAAACTTTACATGAGACAAGAGTCTTACCATGTCTGGTGGAGTATTCGAAGATGCTCATTTAGAAATACAACTCAAAATTGGAAGTTTTAAAGGAGCCAATGTAATAAAAATAAAATATTAGAATACAAAGACTCCAAAGGACAACATGTATGAAACCTTCCTTCTAGTGCCAAAATGTTAAGGCCACGAAATTCATTACAACAACATGGGGGATGATCACCCGGTCCGAACCTTAAAGTAGTTCCTTTTCCATTTCGAATGGTGGCTTCGACTAGTTTAACTAGTTCCAGTTACCTTCTCTCAATCTCCATTGGATTAAAATATGAATTTTATATATCAATGGGAAAGATACATCAGATCATTTCTCTTATCGATCAGACAAGAAAGGTGATCCTTAAGCTAATTTGGGCTTAGCCAAACCACAATTAAATTTTTTCCTCTTTGAGAAGAGGACTTTTTAAGGATGTAGAATTTAATCTAAATGCAATATTATTCTAAGATGCAAGAAAAAAAAACTATTTAATCCTATCTCAGTTAGGAAGATATAGATCTATCCCAACTAAGAGCAAGATGTTTTAAATAATTGAGATTTAAATACGTTTGTTTTAAATGAATATAAAGCTAATGAAATAGTTCAATTAACTGATATTGTGAATACTAAACAAATTCTATCCAGAGACCTCTTAACTGAAATAATTAATCAACAACACTCAAAAAGTAGCTCTCAAAATGATATTGATTATTTAATCAGTAACTTGAATAATTAAACAATAACATGCAGAAATAGTTCACAACATATCACTATTCAATAAATCAGTTTTATAACATAGATTTCAGAGTAAATAGTTACTCAGAAATCAGAATTCAACCCATAAAAACAGAGAAAATAATAACATAAATTGAGGCAAACTACTCGTACCGACAGAAGTGCACAAGTATGCGAGTAAGTTGACACATTCCTGTTATAATAAAATGAAACCAACATTTAAAATAATAGTATTATAAATACCAATTTATTCAGACCATTTCTCCATCTCTGGTCTCTAACAGTCTTTTACAATTCCTAAACTTTTGCTTCTAGAATCAGAGCTACAGTAGTGCAAGACTATGTTCATTATACATAACTCAAAATGTAAAAGAAAAACCTCAATAATCTTCAGATTTGAGATTCCTCTCCTCGCACCCTACACCTATAAATTCTCTATACAATAGTGCCATCAAGAATTCCAAAATTTCAAAGGAGAGAATCCCCTATTACATTTTGCAATCTGCTATTTATAATATTTACAAAACTATTTCTTCATAAGAAAGTTTGTTTGAAGAGTGATTTTGTTCAATCAATTTTCATTGGTTCAAAAAATATTATTAAATTGTTGGAGCCTTCTCATTGATTGGGATCTTCTTCTTCTCATATGTTCAACTATTTTCCTACAAAAACAAATAAAAAACAAAATTAAAATGCAAAATAAAATCAAAATGTCAAGTCTAGAAATTAAAATAAATAAAATTAAAAAGTAATTAAATAAATAATTGAAAATGAAATATGAGTTTTATTTTGATGTTTGTGCTGATATAATTGGCCAAGGAGAACATAGACAATTGATTTGCACTCATAAGAAGTTGTGGGAAAATTAAAATGCAAAAAATAAAACTCAGAAATTTATTTTGTTAAAAAAACGGAACATAGTCTTCTACTGAATTTTAGACCCAATAAATGATGAAATATTGAAATGAAAAACCTTCAGAAATTTTCTCTGTGATTTTATCTATCTAATGAGCCATCTTGGGCCTCATTTGGCCAAGTAAAACTCCATTTATGAGCTTCCAAAGCTGGTGTATTAAATTTACAAGAAATCTAGAATTTTCTATTGCTTGGGCTAAAAATCAGAATTTTTAAATTAAATTTTAGTCTTAAATTAGATTATGATTATTAATTTACTAATGCCAATTAATTACAATTATGTTATTAATCTAAATTTACTATAAAAATAAATTAATTAATAAAAATAAATGATTTAAAATTTATTTAAAATATAAATATATTATATTAATATTATAATTTATTTATATTAAAATTATAAAAAACTATTATAATTAAAATATAAAAATTATAAAAAAAATATAATATTTATTATATGTTTTAATTAAAAATAAAAAAGTTCATGGAGGCGGCATAGTGGCAAAGTCGGCCTTGTAATGACGGACTAGTCTTGTGTTCGATCCCAAGCAAGGTCATAACTCGTCATGCAAGTAGTTAGTCTAAACCGGGCCAAACCCACTACCTTTTATTGCATATGAGTAGTGGAGGCTCCTGCAACAAACAATGGCTTTCTAGGGTTCTGATATCCTATGTAACAGCACTGCCCTAAGTGCAAACTGTCAAGCTGTAGACACCTCATGCACCAGGCGCAGTGATCCTTCTGCACACCGTTCACAGGCTATGACTATTCCTTTAGGGGGGACAATATGCCTCCCCCTACAAATGGCAGTGAGAACCAAATTAAAGTGCTGGAAAAGAAATATGTAGCTCAGACTCCCTCTATCACGACAGAGCATAAGCAAGAGGCTGAAGCAACGCAGCAAAACCACACGCAAGCATCCACGGAAACCACGGAGACACCAAAAGTGACTTCGGCTACTTGCAAACCCATAGTAGCTGAAAGACCCAAGATCAACCTACCCAGCCACCGTATTAATTCCTAGATACAATTTATGAGATATCATTGTAATATCCCATTTTAGGGATATCTCTAAAACATGGCAAAACCCCAACCAAATATAGACTGGGAGGGCATTTACCGGATATGTCGGCTCTAAAAGAGAACGAGATCCGAAGGCTACCTAGCCCTTTCCAGACTCTGTCTAGGAGTGGAAGATAAACACACCAAGTGGTATATAACTATAGCACTCAAACACAATAATAGAAATAGAAAGAGAACATAGCAACTACGACAACTTCGGCAACTCAACCAGAAAACATAGAGAGAAAATGCTGATCCATTTTATTAAACTGAGAAATGAAATGAAGTACAAGAGGTGATCTTGTGCAAGGAAAGTGAGAAAACTCTCTCAGAAATGACAAGAAATGGCTTCTCTAAGAACCGCGTCCCAGCTGCTGGAGAAACGCCGTGTAGCTGCCACTGCTGGAAGCGACTGAAGATTAGGGGTTGATCCCCTTGCCAGAATGAGATGAAAATAAGCAAACCTTCTCTCCTCAACAACCTCGACAAGATCCACAAACCATTCCAAGAATGGCTGACCCCCGAAAACATTAGAAACTGCCTCCCCATTGAATTACGCTGGCCTCCAAGGGACAGCACAGTAGCTGGATAGAAACTGCTAAAATACTGCCAGAAACTCCGCCAAAAACCTCTGGCAGGAAAATAATGACCCTCTGCTCGAAATCCCAGTGAAATGACTTGTAGAAACCCCAATCCAAAGCTCCACCACAAGGGACTACATCCTCTCTCCCAGTGACTGTGCAGTCTCTCTAAGCCCCAGCTTTGCAACAAACCCAAACAATGAAACAACTCACAAAACACTGAAAAACAAACCTTGCCCGAGCAGGCACTCGAAGTCCCCCGGGGCTAAGGGTGAGATATCTGCACGGAGACACTCGTTGTACTAAACAGTGCTGCAGACAGGCTAAACAGCCGGCGTGTGAAAGAAGACCAAAGTCTCACTCCAAAATGAACAAATCCAGAATGATCCAAATGAGGAGGCTCCTCCATCTTTTGTAGCATTGGTTTCCCTCCAAAACCCGTCGTAACATTCTCTCTCCTCCACATCCTCATCCTTATCTACGTAGAAGCTTCTAGAGTGCATATAGGCCCCCTCCTCTATGTCATGTGTGGCCCCCCCTTGACCCCCCTTGAGTCACAACGTTGTGCTACTAGGAGGATTTTATTCTACTCAAGTGAGTTAGACCCTCTTTACTCACTTTTTTATTTATCTACAAACCATATACGGAAAATCTATACAAAGTTGAATATTCCAATTAGCTCTCGCTAATTAGGAATATTACAGTCCCCCCCGGAAAAATGTTGCTTGCCCTCAAGAAACTGAAGTGATGGATTATGCAGAATTTTCTCGCTCTCCCAAGTGGCATCCTCATCCGGCAAATTCTTCCACCTCACCAAGAATTCCCGGACCATCCTGCTCCGTAACCGCCTCTCCCTGGTATCAATAATTGCCTCCGGCTGCAACACCAAGTGCCCCTCATCATCTATAGGTGGTAGCTCCTCTGTCACTATCACTTGCTATCCCAGTGCCTTCTTCACGCATGATACATGGAAAATGTTGTGGATCTTGCTACCTTGGGGTAGCTCCAACTCATATGTAACCTGCCCAATCCTATGTATCACCCTGTATGGCCCGTAGAAACATGGCTTGAGCTTATTAGCTCCCTTATGATTCAGCGATGACTGTCGGTATGACTATAAGCATAGGTAGACCAAGTCCCTTACCTCGAACTGTCACTCCACCCGACCTTTGTCGGCATCCAACTTCTACTGGTTCTGTGTTGTAGCCATGTTGTCCTTAAGAGCTCAGAGGATATCATGACTCTCCTGGATCCACATCTTGGCTCTAGGAGCCTTACTCACACTGAACATCACATCAGCAAATGACAAAGGATGGTACCCATACAAAGCGTAGAATGGTGACATCCCAATAGACATGTGATGTGTCGAGTTGTAGCAGTACTCGCCCAAATGCAACCATCTCAACCATGCTCGTTACTTCCCACTGACATAGTTACGCAAGTATCCCTCCAGCCACTTGTTAACTATCTCCATTTGTCCATCCATCTGTGGGTGGTAACTGGTACTCGGTGTCAACTCCATCCCCACTAGCTGGAAAAGCTCTTGACAAAATCCACCCATGAAGCGGTTGTCCCTGTCACTGATGATGGTCTTGGGAAGACCATGCAATCTAAAAATATCTCGGAAGAATATCTCCACCACCTGCACTACTATGTAATGTGTGGATATGGCGAAGAAGTGTTCCTACTTTGTCAATCAATCAACGACGACAAAGATACAATCCTTGCCCTGCACCATGGGCAATCCAATCATGAAATACATCGATATTCTCTCCCATTTTCCCTCCGGAATGGGAAGAGGCTGCAACAACCCCGCGGGATGGCTCATCTCACCTTTGTTTCTTTAAAAAACATCGCACTCTGTGATTTTCTGGAGTACGTCCTCCTTGAGGCCCTTCCATGAGAACCTCTCTTTAATGGCCCTGTAGGTTTTGGTAAACCCCTGATGGCCTGCCAATGGAGAATCATGTGATGCCTGGAGTATCTTCTTCTTAAGCTAAGATCCCTCAGTCAAGAATATCCTGTCCCTATAATAGATGATCTCATCGATCACCCTGTACCAATCATCCGCCACCTACCCATCCGGAACCTCACATGCAAACATGTCCTTGGAGTAATTAACTAAAAGTCAAGCTCTCCAATCTGCGTCCAAGCTCATAAGAGATAACGTGGCTAGTCTACATGAAAGAGCATCTGCTACCACGTTATTCTTACCCTTGACATACTCAATTTAAAAATCATACGCTTGGATCTTATTGATCCACTTCTTCTGCCTCTCCTATAGCTGTTTCTGATCCAAAAAGAACCTGAGGCTGTTGTGGTCAGTCCTCAACCTGAATATGTTTCCAACCAGATACTTCCGGAATTTGGCCAATGCATGCATGATGGCCAACATCTCCTTGTCGTAAATAGGATACAACCTCTCATGCGGAATGATTTTCCAGCTCTCAAAAGCTATAGGGTGTCCCCCCTGCATCAATACTGCGCCGATCCCCTCTCCCGATGCATCACACTACAAGAAAAATGGCTGCGTAAAATCTAGCAACACAAGCACTGGGCAACTACTCATCACCTCCTTAAGCCTATCAAAGTCTTGCTGTGTTGTATCTGTCCAACTGAGTGCCCCTTTCTTCGTCAGATCTATAAGGGGTGCAGCAAGCTGTGAGAACCCTTTGACGAACTTCTTGTAATAGGAACATATCCCAATGAACCCTCGAAGTTCTGTCACATTATTCGGCTCTGGCCAATCTCTGATGGTTCTAATATTCTCCTTGTGGACCCTCACTCTTTCCACTCCAATGATATGACCCAAATACAACATCTCTGTCACCCCAAACTCACACTTGGAGAGCTTAGCATAGAACTGTTGCTCTTCCAAGATGTGTAGTATTGCCTCGATACGTTGGAGATGCTCCTCCCACGTCCTGTTGTATATGAGTATGTCATCAAAGAAAACCAATACAAAATTCCTCAGATGATTGTGGAAGATATGGTTCATGCAGAACTAAAAGGTGGCTAGTGCATTGGTCAGCCCAAAAGGCATAACCAAAAACTCAAAGTGCCCATAATGGCACCTAAAGGCGGTCTTGGGAATGTCCTGTTCCCTCATGCGAATCTGGTGGTACCCTAATCTCAAATCAATCTTTGAGAAGAACTTAGCTCCTCTCAGCTCATCCATCAGCTCATCGATCCTGGGTATAGGGTACCTATTCTTCAGAGTCTTCTTATTCAGGGCCCTGTAGTCAATGCACATCCTCAAAGTACCATCCTTCTTCTTCACTAGCACCACAAAAGAAGCAAACGGACTCGTGCTCGGTCTGATGTTTCCAAGAGCCAAAAACTCCTGGATGGCTCGCTCAATATCATCCTGATAGGCTTCGGGATGCCTATAGGGAGTAGTGATCACTACTTGGATACCCTGATCCAGCTCGATGGTATGCTCAAACCCTCTATCTAGTGGCCAACCTGGTGGTATAGCCCCAAACACCACCTCATGCCTGTCAAGGATGGCCTGTATCTCTGGATGAACTGCTCGACTAGTGGTCTCCGCCTCTGATGCCTGTAAGTCAACTACCCACTATATTTTACCCTTCCGGAATTCTACCTCCATCCAGTGTGTCGACACTATCTGAGGTGGGTAAGTATGCATCCCGTGGATCTTCTCATGCTTCCTAGTATTCTTGTCATCCCACTCCATATCTAAGGCCTCCCAATTATTGGTGACCTTCCCCAGCGTAATCAGCCACTGAACACTCAGTACCACATTGGTATCTGGTATGTTGACCATGAAAAAGTGATCAGTCACGGTGTAAGTACCCATCGTCACTGCTAACTCTGGAACATATTGGGCACACTACATTGTCTAGACTCCTGGGACCAATACTAAAAATCCATCAAAACTCTCGGTCGATATACCCCGCCGCTCAACCATCTGCGCATCAATAAATTTGTGGGTTGCCCCACTGTCGACCAAGACTGATACTCGCTGGCCACGTATTGTCCCACGTACATGCAGTGTCAAATACTTAGGAACTCCTCGCAAATCTGCAAGGGCCCCTCCTGTAGGTGCAAGGGCTGCACCTCCCGTCCCTAGAGATGGAGGCGGAAACTGATCCTAGGCCATATGACTATCTCCTACTTCCTCATCATTCTCCTCATCCTCTTCCTCGCTCTCATTGGAGAATACCTCAATAAAGTGTGCTTTGTCAGCAGCACACCTATGCCCTAGTTCCCACGGCTCTTGACATGTGAAGCATAGCCGCTTCTTCCTCAACTCCATCCTAGCCTCATCATTGACCTGTGCCTGTCCTAGATTCTGCTTTGGAGGAGGAACCTTCACTTCCTTCCCCTTGGGCTGGGTACCCTGTCTCTGGGGTTAAGGTGTCCATGTCTTGGGAAATGCATCCTGCAAGTCTCTAGTCCTGCGGATAGCATCCTCGAGTGTAGCTGGTCTAGTTGATCTGACTAGACCTCAAAGTGGCTCTGCCAATCCCTCTACAAAAATATAAATCATCCGTGTCATGGATAGATCTGGCACCATCACCGAAACCCTCAAGATGTCTATAATGTATGTCTTTGGGCTCCCTTTCTGTCTCAGCTTCTTTAGCTCAAAAAAATTTTGTTCCGTATCCCTCCAGTCAAAACACTCTACCAATCTCCTAGTAAACTTGGCATATGTTGTCACTATGGAATGTCCAAGTTTCACCATCCCATGGAACCACCAGTCCTAGGCCTCACCATCCAAATGTAATTTTGCCATCTTGATGGCCTCCGCCTCTGACATCTGGTTAAGATGGAAATAGATGTCCAGCTTCTCCACCCAAGACTTTTCCAAACTATTTTACGATCCATCAAACATAGGAAAATGAAATCCACTAGAGGCACGGTGGGAATCTCCATCATGGTAATGCTGGTGCCCTTTATGATGGTCGCGGGGTCTATTGTCCCACTGGAGCTGCACAAAATCTCTGAATGTGAGAGCATCCCTGAACTCCTGCCTGTATGACTGATACTCTGTAAAGTACTTCTCTAAGTGCCCAGGCTCTGCCTCCTGTTGGGCTTCTGCCCCTGTATCAGCTCCCAAGAAAGTGGGCATAGTAGAGTGGGTAGGTGCACAAGAAGCCGTTGGCTGAGGAGTATCACGCTGAGTAGCACCCTGCTCTGAAAAATGGTGGGATGCACCTGATCCCTCTCCGACCTCAAAAGCCCATGGAGTCTCACATTGCCTAGCCTCCATAGTTGTGAACCTCTGGCCCATCACCTAAATCTATCAGGCTAAGTCTTGCACCGACTTGAGGAGTGCCTCACCAAATTGTTTTGCTTCTGTGTCATATTCCATCGATGCTTTTTGCTTCAAATCTACTACAAGCTCTACCTCCTCTGCGTCCTTCTCACGCTCTCTCTCCTGATCTGCGTTTTCTACCTGAGCACAGTCTTCCTTTTCATAGGTGGCTTCCAACCTACGTTCATGGTCTCTACACTTCCTGCCTCTGTAGGGTCTCTTTCCTGATTTCATATACCATAGGTTGAGCCATAACTATGCTCTGATACCACTGTAATATCCCGTTTTGGGGATATCTCTAAAACATGGCAAAACCCCAACCAAAGATAGACTAGGAGGGCATTTATCGGATATGTCGCCTCCAAAAGAGAATGAGATCTAAAGGATACCTGGCCCTTTCCAGACTCTGTCTAGGAGTGGAATATAAACACACCAAGTGGTATAGAACTATAGCTCTCAAACACAATAATAGAAATAGAAAGAGAATACAGAAACTACCACAACTACGACAACTTCGGCAACTCAACCAGAAAACATAGAGAGAAAATGCTGAGCAATTTTATTAATCTGAGAAATTCAATGAAGTACAAGAGGTGATCTTGCGCAAGGCAAGTGAGAAAAATCTCTCAAAAATGACAAGAAATGACTGCTCTAAGAACTGCATCCCAGCTGCTGGAGAAATGTTGTGTAGCTGCCACTGCTAGAAGCGACTGAAGATTAGGGGCTGTTCCCCTTGCCAGAATGAGATGAAAATAGGCAAACCTCCTCTCCTCAACAACCCCGACAAGATCCACAAACCATTCCAAGAATGGATGACCTCCGAAAACACCAGAAACTACCTCCCCAGTGAATTACGCTGGCCTCCAAGGGAAAGTGTAGTAGCTAGATAGAAACATCTAAAATACTGCCAGAAACTACGCCAAAAACCTTCGACGGGCAAAGGATGACCCTCTGCTCGAAATCCTGGCGAAATCACCTGCAGAAACCCCAATCCGAAGCTCCGCCACAAGGGACTGCGTCCTCTGTCCCAGTGACTACGCAGTCTCTCTAAGCTCCAGCTTCGTAACAAACCCAAACAATGAAACAACTCACAAAACATTGGAAAACAAACCTTGCCTGAGAAGGCACTCGAAGTCCCCCAGGGCTAAGGGTGAGATCTCAACACGAAGACACTCAGTGCACTAAATAGTGCTGCAGATAGGCTAAACAGCTGACGTGTGAAAGAAGACCAAAGTCTCACTCCAAAATCAACAAATCCAGAATGATCCAAATGAGGAGGCTCCTCCATCTTTTATAGCATTGGTTTCCCTCCAAAACCCATCCTAACATTCTCTCTCCTCCACATCCTCATCCTTATCTGCGCATAAGCTTCTAGAGTGCATGTAGGCCCCCTCCTCTACGTGGTGTGTGGCCCCCCCTTGACCTCCCTTGAGTCACAACATTGTGGTACTAGGCGGATTTTATTCTACTAAAGTGAGATAGACCATCTTTACTCACTTTTTTATTTATCTACAAACAATATACGACAAATCTATACAAAGTTGAATATTCCAATTAGCTGTCGCTAATTATGAATATTACAATCATGCACTTATCATCAATTTTATTGGCTTTTGGCCAACAGAGAAAGCCCTGCATGGTTGGATAGCTTCGAAGTGGAAACCCAAGGGTCATGTTACCTTGCAGTTAGGGTGCAAAGGTTTCTTCAATGCCATATTTAACTACATAGAAGACAGAAACAGGGTTCTAAATGGAGGGCCTTACTTCTTCAACTCAGTTGGCTTATATCAGAGAGATTGGATCGAAAGATTCAATCTAGATAAAGAAAATTTCAACTGGGCTCCGGTTTGGATCCATATGTACTCTCTGCCTCTAAAGTACTGGGATGAAGAATCGCTTACAGCTATTGGCAAAGGGCTAGGCGAGTTCATCAATATAGCTGAGGAAACAAAGATCAAAAGATACACCTCATATGCCAGAATATGTGTGTACATGCATCTCGACAAAGCTCTCACAGATTCGGTAAGTCTATATCATGATGATTTTGAATGGATTCAACTTATAGATTATGAACATGTACCCTTTTTCTATAGAAAATTTCATGCCCATGGTCATCTCTTCAGAGATTACCCTCTAAATATTATCCCCAAGAAAAATGAAGCCACGAAAAAGTTTGATGCTAAAGGGTTTACAAAAGTCACAAACCACAAAAAACACAACAAGAAGCCTCCATCTGCTCCCAAAAACCCCAACCCCAATTCCAACACACCCTCCATTAGCAATAGCTTTGACATCCTCGCTAAGCAGATACAACCTGATTCAGAATCCTCCATGCAACCTAACTCTTCTTCTAAGCCCTCCTCTTTTGTCATAGCCTTTGATCCCTGTGCCTCTCAAAAAATTCAAAAAGCATCACAGGATTTGGCAACCATGGATTCCAAGCTCAATATAGAAAAATAACTATTCATCTGGCAAACGAATGGTATGGTTATAAACAGCTTCCTTCTAAATCCTCTTCACTCCAACGCAGCAAACCCAAAGATCATCCAACCAAGCCATATGGAAGAAGAACTAGAGAGCTTTGATCTGGGCGATTTAGATATATTAGGTCTTGAACGAGCCTACAAAAGGAAATAATATGACAAAATAACTCCTCGATAGATTGACAGTCTAGAAGTGGTCCTCTTGAGCTCAGCAACAAAGGAAACTCGACATTCAACCAAGGAGTCAATGGGATGGGCAAAAAATAAATAAAAACTAAAAGAAATGAGGAAGAAAACCAGATCTCCAAAGAACCATCATCATCGATGATCCAGGTGGATATTGGTGGTCACCCGCATATTCCACTTGGGGCCCACCATTGTCTCTTTCAGTTTTTCAGTTTAAGCACAACTTAATATTTTTAGAAGTTTTTCGGGTCCTGAACTTCCAGAGCCGTTTTGAGGCCCTAAACGACGTTTTTTGGGAAAATGGAGAGCAACATGGGCCCATGGATTGATGTTGTTGGTTCAAAATTTGTATTCCTCAGATATATCTTTCTAACGAGGTATGTTATGCATCAAACAGAGATTGTATGCCAAATTTATGCCCCTGGGAAGTTGAAACACCAATTTACCCAAACGGGGCCCATAGTTTTGGTGCTTCATCTCCTAGGGTTAGGGTTTTGGATATTTAGGATTTCCCGTTGTTTCTAAATAATAAACAGGCCCTAGAGCCTCATTTTAACTCAGTTCAGAGGGTTGTAGCCATGACATCTCTTCTCAGAGATAGCTACCAGTGCCCTAGCTAGTTTTATTTCCATTCTGTCTGCAAGTAAATTTTAGTTCTTTGATATTAATGAAATGAAGTGTTATTTCTTCTGCATCTATGTATTTATGGTTATGTGTGTATTCTGTTGTGTTCCTTCATAAATCCAGATCAGTGGTATCAGAGGGGTCTTTTTTTTCTCGATCCTTCTTTTCATGTCCCCAACAAGGTCGGAGTATAAGGAGTTAGGGCTCGATCTGGTGGAACCTTTGCAAGATCAGCCTCGCAAACCCCAATGGATGCCCATGTGGGACAAAAAGAAATATGAGGGAGCAAGAGATCCTATAAAAATATTTCTCGAGGAGTCCCTTGAAAAACAAAGGAATGCGATGATGGATAAATTTTGCCCAGATCCTTCAAAGGTTTCCCACCGGCGGCGCATCTCCATCCAGCATCCACTCTGGAGGTGCGACTCCTTTTAAGGTACAAGTAAATTTTGACATTCCAATATTTTAGGGTCAAATAGATGTAGATGTTGTAGATAGATATTTGAATCTATTAGAAGGATATTTCTTAGTTGATGACTTTTCCGACAAGGAGAAGATTATTTTTGCACTCATCAAAGCTACCCCCCATGTCAAGGACTGGTGGGAAACCCATTGTGAGAAAAAGGATGAGATAGAAGCCTGTTTGTTCTCGATCATACCCACTTGGAATTATTTCCGAGACACCATAAAGGAATAATACTATCCCGTTGGGAGCTATGAGGACAATTACATACAATGGACCACGCTGCGATAGCAAAGGGATCAAGATGTGCATGAGCTGACAAATCTGTTCCATAGCCTGCACACCAAGTTGGGTATCAAATATTCAGAGAAACATCTAGTGCTAAAGTATCATAGTTTTTTGCACAGATACATTCAGGAGGAAATGGAGTTCCTTGACATTTCCTCTCTTGGTACGACATACTGGTATGCTGCCAAGATTGAGCAGAAATTCAAACAGAAGAAGTGATACTTTGGATCTGTGAATCAAAAGAAAGGGAAAGGTGCTCCCAAACCACAAAACAAAGGACAAAGCCAAGGCATGGTGACTCAAGACAACCTGTCGAAGCCACAAGTAAAGAACAACACCACAAAGCCAAAGAAGGACACAGGAAAGTGGTGTGAGTTCCATAAGAGGTCCACTCACAACACAAGTGAGTGTTGGGCCAAGCAGTTGCTGGTGGCCAAGATGCGGGCTTCTAAGTCAGATGCATGCTCCAAATCTGAATCAGAACCTAACAAGGGGAATGACAAAGGGAAACATATTATTGATGCAGAGCCCAATTCCACTTTTGCCACTACGAAGATCCAGAAGGAGGAACCAGAAGATCCAAAGGAGGAGGAACGTCTCTTCCATTCCCAGATGTGGGTAAAGGGATCCCTGGTACAGTTCATTTTCCACAATGGGAGCCAAAAGAACCTAATTTCAATAGACGTCGTGAAGCAGTTAGGCTTGGCGACCATAGCTCACCCACATCTATACACCATCAAGTGGCTTCACCAAGGATGAGATCTCCGCATCAGCCAACAGTGTCACCTTCCCTATAGCATCAATCCCTTCAAGGATGAGGTATTATGTGATGTTGCTCCTATTTATGTTTCTAATCTATTATTAGGACAAACATAGTTGTGAAAGAATCATGCTGTGTATGAGTCTTGGCCTCGCGTTGTTATTTTTACTTTCGGAAATAAGTTGTACAGGATACCAGAGGTACCACCCCCTGCCGCTATCTCTTTGGTTACTACAAAACAATGTAGTAAGCTCATTTCCCAAACTAGGAAATTTTTTTTCCTGATGATCCGCCCCCAGAGAAAGAAGAAGACTATGGCTACAACCTCTAGACAAGGCTCCTCTACATGACAACAGCAAATGGATAAGGTTGTGGAGGAGTGCGGGGACATATTCACCTCACCCACAAGGGTTCCTCTGCACTATTAGGTCAAGCACCCAATTTATTTGACCCCAGGTGCACCGGTACCCAATGGACTAATCTATCGGTGCTCTATTCTAGAGAACGATGAAATCAAGAGGCAGATTCAGGAGCTACTGTAGAAAGTTCAAATCCAACCAAGTTCGTCGCCCTGTGGGAGCCCGATCGTGTCAGTACAGAAGAACGATGGGATGTGGAGACTTTGTATTGACTATCGAGCACTGAACAAGATCACTGTCCGGAATAGGTACTTGATCCCATGGATTGATGACCTTTTGGACCAACTCAAAGGTGAAAAATATTTCAATAAGATTGAATTGAAGTCGGTGTATCACTAGGTACCGATTGAACCCTCCGATGTGTGGAAGACTACCTTCAAAGCCAAGGAAGGCCTTTTCGAATGACTGGTCATGCCTTTTGGGTTGACAAATGCTCCCGCAACCTTCATGAGGATGATGGATGACATCTTGTAGACATTCACCAACTCATTTGTAGTGGTGTACTTGGATGACATTCTGATCTTCAGCCAGACTTGGGAAGAGCACCTTCACCACTTCCAACAAGTCCTCCAAACACTGCGGCAACACAAGTTGTGTGCCGATTTGGAGAAGTGCACTTTTGGCATGACTCGGGTTCAATATCTGGGATACATTATTAATGAAAGGGGGGTGTATGTGGATCTAGCCAAGATCCAAATCATTCGGGATTGGCCAGCCCCAACCACTATAACAGAGCTTCGAAGCTTTCTAGGTCTTGCTAATTTCTACCAGAGGTTCGTGTTGGGATTCTCTCATATCACTGGGCCCTTGAGTCAAGTCACCAAGGGAGGAGCGAGAGAAAAATTCTTTTGGTCGAAACCTCAACAGAAGGCATTCACAGAATTGAAAAATCACCTTTGTTCTGCCCCAATGCTCACTTTACCAGACTTGCAACAGCCATTTGATATCGAGACAGATACCTCTAACTATGCTATTGGGGCAATTCTTACTCAATAGAGACATCCAGTGGCATATCACAGTGATACATTGTCTGACACAGTTCACAAGTATCACACCCATGACAAAGAAATGTATTCCATTATGAAAGCTTGTCAACAATGGAAGCATTACATTTTGGGGAAGGAAATAGTCATCCACACAGACCACCAGCCCCTATAGTTCATACAGACACAAAGGAAGTTGCAGAATGATCGCCATCAGAAGTGGCCCACATATCTGCAATATTTTCATTTGAACATTAAGTACAAGAAGGGTAGCACCAATAATGTTGTAGACTACCTCAGCTGACCAGTGATCTTGGCGCTCACCACCGTGCTCAACTTTTGTGGGCACGAGACTTCTGATTGGCCACTTCTCTATGAGAGTGACCTGGAATTCTGCCACACTTACAAGGCACTCCTGGGGGGTACGCAAGTTCCAAATTTTCACCTCCAAAATGCACTTTTACTTCACCTGAGACACCTTTGTGTTCCTTCAAGCGAGCGTGCCAAGATGATATGGGAAGTAAACTACAGTCGAGTCGCTGGGAATTTTGGGGTCAAGAAAACAGTAGCAATCCTGTAGAAGTATTTCTATTGGCCAAACCTTCGAAAGGATGTCTAGAAGCACATCAGATCCAGCACTGCTTGTGCCATTTCCGAACCAACCATCAAGAAGCAAGGCCTATATACTCCGCTACCTACCCCTGGTCGACCTTGGGAATCCATCTCCATAGATTTCATGTCATGTCTGCCTTCTAATAAGCAAGGAAATGGCTGTGTTTTCATGGTCATCAATAGATTCTCGAAGATGGCCATTATGGCGGCCTGCAAGAAGAATATCACAGTAGAAGCCACTGCTAAACTCTTCTTTGAATGAGTGTGAGTGCACTTTGGGATCCCACAGTCTATCATATCAGATCGGGATAGCAGGTTCCTTCACACATTTTGGTCCAGCCTCTGGTCAATGTTGGATACCAAGCTCACCAAGTCCATAGTTTTCCATCCCCAAACAGATGGCCAGACAGAGGTCATCAATAGAATGATTGTACACATTCTACGCATGTACAATTCAAAGCATCCACGCACATGGGACGATAGCCTCCCATATGTACAACATAGTTATAATCAGGCTTTCCACAGTTCAATCGGCCATATCCCCTTTCAGGTGGGCTTGGGATTCCAACCACTATGTCCCATTGATGTATCCATGCAATTTTTAGCTGCAAAAGCCGATTCATCTCATGTCCAGTCTGAAGTTGAAAAAGCAAGTAGATTCATCGAGCGCATTCAACACATCCACCAACAGGTTCATGATATATTGGATATATCTAATGCCAAGTACAAGCAACGCCATGATCAACACCGGGTGCCACACAAATTCCACGTGGGCGACAAAGTATGGCTACATTTGCAGAAGGAGCGCCTCACTGGACCCCACCGCAAGCTTCGCCCACTCCGATACTGGTTGTACACCATCACCAAGGCTATAGGGAACAATTCCTTCAAGCTCATTATTCCACCATTCCTTGGTCTGCAGCCAATCTTCAATGTGGATCACCTTCATCCTTACTTCCCACCTCTATTAGACACCTCGAACATTGCAAAACAACTCACACCAACAGAGTTAAACCTAGACTGCATGGAACAGGCCACAACATATTGTATCGTCGACATGCAAATCAAGAACACTCACCAACAGAAGATCCAATTGTATCGGGTTGTCAAAGCTGGCCAACTCCTGCACCAAGGAAAGTGGTTCACCAGGGACCAAGTTCAGCAGAAATTTCCTCATCTCATGGAGGAACTTAACGCAATGGAGACCATTGCTTCCTAAGGGGGGAGTAATGATCTAGTTGGATATTTGTGTTCACCCGCCTATTCCACTTGGGGCCCCACCATTGTCTCTTTCGTTTTTTCAGTTTTGGCACAACTTACTATTTTTAGTAGTTTTTCGGGTCCTGAACTTCCGGAGCCGTTTTGAGGCCCTAAACAACGTTTTTTGGGAAAACGGAGATAAACATGGGTTCATGGACCAATCTTGTTCATTCAAAATTTTTAGTGCTCGGATATATCTTTGTAACAAGGTATGGTACACGTCAAACAGAGATCGTATGCCAAAGTTATGCCCCTGGGAAGTTGAAACACCAATTTACCCAAACGGGGCCCATAGTTTTGGCGCTTCATCTCCTAGGGTTAGGGTTTTGAATGTTTAGGATTTACCATTGTTTCTAAATAATAAATAGGCCCTCGAGCCTCATTTTAACTCAGTTTATAGGGTTGTAGGCACCACATCTCTTCTCAGAGATAGCTATCAGTGCCCTAGCTAGTTCTATTTCCATTCTGTCTGCAAGCAAATTTCAGTTCTTTGATATTAATGAAATGAAGTGTTATTTCCGCTGCATCTCTGTATTTATGGTTATGTGTTTATTCTGTTGCATTCCTGAATAAATCCGGATCAATCAGGAAAATGCTGGTGGAGTCAGGAAGATATCCCAAGTTTACCAAGTTCTACAAGCCGATAGCCAATAGTTCCTCATGAAGCTCACCTCATGGAACGTAAGAGGGTTGAACAACCCTGCGAAATACAGAATTATTAAAAACATGATACAGAAAGAAAGACCTTAAATCTTTTTTCTACAAGAAAAAAAATGTAATAGCAATGTTCTTGGTACTATTCTAACCAAAGCATGGCTGGTATGTCATTCGGGTGTGGTCGATGCCTCTGGAGCTTCGAGAGGTTTAGCCATTGCGTGGGATACATAACTTATCTCTCTCACTAATATTCATGCTTTGCGTAATCTCATCCAAGCCTCTTTCCACCTTATAAGCACCAATATTCATGGTCATCTTTCAAATGTTTATTTTCCTCAAGACTCAACACGGAAGATGGCGTTGATAGATACAATGGAAGCTCTAAATTCCCACAGAACCCACCGTTTATGGATAATAGGGGGGGATTTTAATATGATCACCAAGCTTGAAGAAAAAACTGGAGGCAGAACTAGATTGGAGACTAAAAGCACTCATTTCAAGGATTTTATCCAAAGAAACTGGCTCATTGATCTCCCATTCACCAATGGCATGCACACATGGAATAACATAAGAACTAGAACTCAACAAATTGTGTCCAAACTTGATCGCTTTTTAATCTCAGATAATGCCATCTATTTAGGAGGAGACCTTCTCACTTCCATTCTACCCATATCATGATCGGACCATTGGCCCATTTCTCTTCAGTGGCAGCGACCAAGCAATGTGTCCAAGCTACCCTTCAGATTTGAAGTGTTCTGGCTCACTCACCCAGACTTCAAAACTATGGTCAACACAGATTGAAAAATCTTTCTTCCGTCGGCAAGATCCAAATTGTACCAATTTCAGTAGCAGCTCTGACATCTCAAATTACAAATCAAAAACTGGAACCACTCTACATTTGGAAATATTTTTCAAGAGAAAGAATATTTAGAATACAACATGGTTGAGCTCCAACAGAAAATTATCACTGAAGGAAGAACGGATTCCCTAGATGCTCAGGAATAGAGTCTTCATGATCAGTTGGACGAGAGAAGAAAAAAAGAAGAAATACTTTGGAAGCAGAAATCTAGAATCAGATGGCTAAAAGAAGGAGAAAGAAATACGAAGTTCTTTCATTGTTAAACTATACAACGAAGAATGCATAACCAAATCACCCAGCTAAAGAATGAACAGAGAGAACGACTGGAAAACCATGACGACATAGAAAAAGAGCTTCTTTATCACTTTAAAAACATTCATCATGAGCCTCTAATCTGCAGACAACCAGCCATTAATAAAATCCTACAGCATATTCCCAAAATTATAACGGAGCATCACAATCAAATGCTTCTAAGACCGGTCACTCTTCAGGAGATGGAAACAACAATGGCTCAATTCAAAGATGGTAAAGCCCCTAGACCAGATGACTTTACCACGAAATTCTTTCATCATTTCTAGGACCTCATCAAAATGGATGGCTGGCAATTGCTAGAAGAATCAAGATCAATGCAATGGCTGCTCCCATATTTAAATGATACTTTCATCACTCTTATCCCTAAAGAAGATCATTCTAACACACCAGATAAATTCTGTCCCATTGCTTTATGCAATGTCATTTATAAGGTGATCTCAAAGGTTATTGCCAACAGACTCAAGCCTCTGCTTCCTCTACTGATCTCACCTGAACAAATTGGATATGTGGAAGGACATAAAATCCTTGATGGAATCATCCTAACGCATGAAATCATCCATTCCATGAAACACAACAAAGAGGTAGGTATGCTCTTAAAAATTGACCTTTCAAAATATTTTGATAAGTTAAGCTAGAATTACATTCAACAGATGCTGGCAGCTTTTGGTTTTAATCAAACCTGGTTGAGATGGGTTATGAATCTTATTTCCTCCACCTTCTTCTCCATTTCGGTTAATGGTATTCCCTCTTATCCTTTTTCACCTTCGAGAGGCATACGTCAAGGAGATCCCCTATCTCCATTCCTTTTTTTTCTCATGGCCAAAGGACTTGGTCGCCTCATTCAAAATCCTCTACTTACCCAGAAATTGAGAGGCATTTCCATCCATGGTTCCCCTTCCACCACCCATCAACAATTTGTGGATGACAATATGATGTTTTGGCACCCTTATTTTCAAGAGGCCCGTTCTTTCAAATCCCTTCTAGATATTTTCTCAAAAGCCTCAGGCACTTCCATAAACGCTGCTAAATCTCAAATTTTCCTTTTTAACACCCCAACCCCCACTCAAGTCAATATTTCTAACATTCTAGGTTTTTTTATAGCGTCTCTCCTTGCCAAATATCTATGTGCCCCTCTAATTGATTTCGCCATCAAACATGCTTCATGGAAAATGCTTCTATAAAAATTGGACACTCGCCTATCTTCCTTTACCTATAGAGCCCTCAACATGGCAAGCAGACTAATACTTATCAAAGCCATCCTTCAATCAATGACGTTGTACCTATTCTCGGTTCTAGCAGTGCCAAAATGGGTGCTCAAACAGATCAAAACTTTTCAACACAATTTTCTTTGGGGATCCTGAGGGCATATTCGCAAATGGGCACTAGTTAAATAGACAATTGTGTGTACCCCCAAGGATGCAGGAGGTCTTGGCCTATGATATTTGACTCACAACATTGCTGTAATGGGAGCAAGGATATGGTGGAAATGGATTTCTACTCCACATACACCATGAGCCAAACTCTGGACAGCTAAATATGCTAACAATCGACTGATAGAAGACCTTATAAAAATTTCACCAGAAGCAACAAGTTCACTATTCTGGAATGCAGCCAAACAACATAGTGATTTGATACAGTAGCATAGTTTTTGGGAAATATGAAATGGGGGCACGGCTAGATTATGGGTCAACTCATGGCAACAGAGACCCAAACTATTCGATATTATTAAACCTCAAATTATGGAAAATTTGCTTATTAATTTGGAAGAAAAGGTTAAACAACATTGGACCCCTTCAATCAATCGTGGATATAGGAAATGGAAGCAAACTACACAAATCACTCACCAGGAGTAGGAGGACACACACAGAGCCCTTAACACAGAACTCAATCACAGGAAGGTCAGATACTCAGAGAAACATGATACTCTCAGATGGGGACACACTATAAAAGGAATGTTCACCACCAAAGAGGCTTATACATTGATGAACACATTTCCAACCCCACCAGAATCAATTTGGAATCACTTATGGTATCCAGGAATATGGCCTAAAGTCTCTAATTTTTTATGGCTCCTCCGCCACAAAAGAATCCTCACTTGGGACAGTCTAATCAAAAGGGGCTTCATTGGGCCATCTCGTTGTCCCAATTGTAATCAAAATGATGAAACCTTTCAGCATCTCATGGATTCGTGCACATTAGAAAACAAACTATGGGAAAAACTTAGCTTCCGATGGAAAAGACAAGGCATAATCTGAGGGGACATAATAAACGCCATTCACAACTAGCCACTGACCCCATACACGAGAACTTTGCTCAATATTCTTTGGCGCTTTCTTCAGGGACTTCTCTTATGGATAGTTTGGAAGGAAGGAAACAAGAGAATTTTTAAGAACCAAAGCACGCCTTTGGAAATTATATGGGCCAATTTTTGTAACACTCTGCAAGAATCTCTAGCTCCATATATGGCAGGATGAAGATCTCCCCACTCAACCCTTGGAGCAGTCCATATGGGAGAATTAGCTGTAGGTTTTAACCCTGACCAGAAATTATCTACACATGAATATTATAACAAAAAATCAACAATAGTGAGAGCATAAAACATAAAACAGATAAACAAAGAGATTTTCCCCTGGATCCCAAATTGGGACGACTAGCTTGATTTTTCATTGTATTCCTTTTAGTGTTACAACACATATATATACATGCTGAAGCATACATAAACCCCAATCCATTAACCCTGGATTAGAACATAATCGTAGTTCCCTTGACTGGATCTACAAAATACTAGGGGCCGAAAACCATCGTACCCCAAAACCATGTGCAAAATCATGCACAAAACATGGGTGGGTCCGCCTATGAGTGGGTCTGCACACCAAACAAATTTTCGCTAGGGCGCTGCCCTAGACACCAACAATGCAGGCTGCCTCCCCCCTTGTGACCCCCCTGCTGTGCCCAACACAACGTACAGCACGTGGGGCTAGTCCTGGAAAGAATATAACACATACCTAACACTCTCCCACTTTTTGTTTTCTTTCTAGAGGGGGCCATAGGAGAGCTTAGTCATTGGGCCAATTCTTCAACACCCATTGTTTCTCTAGACCAAGAGAACTCCTGAGTGCTCACAAACTTCGTCAATGCATCTGCAACATTCTTCAAAGTGTCCACCTTTACCAGCAACACCCTTTTAGCCTCAACCATATCTCTAACAAAGTGATATTGAACATCAATGTGCTTTGTCTTTGAATGGTAAGTAGGGTTCTTAGCCAAGAAAATTGCACTTTGGCTATCAAAGTCTATCCTTATAGCTTGCTGTACCAACCCCATACTTGAACACAATCTTTGCAACCAAACTGCTTCCTTGCTTGCATGAGTGGCTGCTATGTATTCTGCCTCTGTAGTTGAAAGAGCCACTACAGTCTGTTTTTTACTCATCCAAATGACTGCGCCTCCAAATAGGCTAAACACATACCCACTTGTAGATCTTCTTTGGTCTAGATCTCCAGCCCAGTCTGCATCAACAAAACCATGAATGTCCAACATTCCTTCCAATCCTAGTCTTCCCTGGTAGCACAAGTCATAATCACTAGTTCCACGTAAATATCTGAAAACCCACTTCACTGATGTCCAATGCTCCTTCCCTATGTTTGACATAAACCTGCTCAATACTCCCACTACATGTGCAATGTCTGGTCTAGTACAGACCATTGCATACATCAGGCTACCCACTATACTTTCATATGGAACATGGGACATATCCTCCTCTTCTTCTTGTGTCTTGGGAAACTGTTCATCAGATAGCTTTACACCTACAAGAATAAGAACATTCACCGGTTTACTATCCTGCATATTGAACCTCTGTAATATAGTCTCGACATATTTCCTCTGGTTTAACCAGATCTTCCTCTTTGCCCGATCTCTCTTAATTTCAATGCCCAAAATATAGTTTGCAGCACCAATATCCTTCATGTCGAATTTGGAGAATAGCTGGGTCTTCAAATCTTGGATAATTTCTTTTTCATTTCCAATGAGCAACATATCATCCACATACAAGACCAAATAAATAACACGATCACCAATTAATTTAAAATAAACACAGTGATCCTCCTTTCTTCTGGTGAAGCCAAGTCCCCGTATATAGGTATCAATTTTTTCATACCACATCCTTGATTACTATTTTAACCCATACAGAGACTTCTTCAACCTGCACACCAGTTATTTCTTACCCTTCACCATAAAGCCTTTAGGTTGCTTCATGTAGATCTCCTCTTCTAGATCCCCATGAAGAAATGTTGTCTTCACATCCATTTGTTCTATCTCAAAATCACATGTAGCAACAACAGATACAAGTAATCTAATAGAAGTAACTTTGGAAACAGGAGAAAAAATATCACCAAAATCAATTCCCGACACCTGGATATAACCTTTTTCTACCAATCAAGATTTGTATTTCTCCACCTTGCCTTCTACATTAATCTTCTTCTTAAACACCCATTTTCTCCCAATGGGCTTCCTTCTCACCGACAACTCTACCAGATCCCATGCCTCATTTTTGTGCAAGGATGTCGTCTCATCAACCATGCCCTCCTTCCATAGTTTTCCATCCTCTGAATCTACTACTTCCCTGACAGTTATGGGATCATCATTAGTTATAGTTAAGGCAAAACCTGAACAAAAATTAGATGGACTATACCTTTCTGGTTGCCTTGTTTCCCGAGTTGATCTTCTCACAGCTAGATTTTGTGGCTCTTCCTCTTCTGAATCTTCTTCTGTTGTAGAATCTAATTCATCCTCATTTAGCTCAAACTCTATCTTCTCAGGTTCCTTTGGTAGGAATTTAGGTGTAACAACATCTTTCACCTCTCTAAACACCACATCTCGACTATACACAACCTTCCTTGTTTCTAGGTTCCAAAGCTTGTAACCCTTTAAACCATCCTTATAACCAATAAAGATGCACCTTTCAGATTTATTATCCAACTTGGTCCTTTTCTCCTTTGGAACATCTACATATGCATCACATCCAAATACCCTTAGATGTGAAAGAGAGGGATTCTTACCAGTCCATACCTCATGTGGAGTCTTATCCTCCAACGCTGATGAAGGTGATCTGTTAACTAAGTAACATGCAGTCTCCACTACCTCTACCCAGAATTCTTGTCCTAACCCCGTACCACTGAGCATGCTTCTTGCCTTTTCCATCAGCATTCTGTTCATTATTTCTGCAACTCCATTTTGTTGAGGTGTGTATGGAGTAGTCTTCTGCCGTGCTATACCACACTTCTTACAAAACTCTTCAAATTCCTTCTTTCAGAACTCCCCACCATTATCTGTCCTCAGCACCTTTATCTTCTTCTCTGTTTGGTTTTCCACTAGAGCCTTAAATTCTTTAAATCTTTTAAAGACTTCAGATTTCTTCCTCAAGAAATATATCCATGTATTCCTTGAGAAGTAATATATGAATGAAACACAGTACACAGACTTTCCCAGTGATGGAACTGACAGGTCCAAGCACATCACTGTGCACAAGTTCTAATATCTTGTTCACCCTCTTAGAACCAGAAGGAAAACTCACCCGATTCTGCTTCCCATATACACAATGTTCACAGAAATCAAAATCTAGAGACAAATTAGATATACCTTCTACCATACCATTTCTATGCAGTATCCAAAGGCCCTTCTCTCCAATATGTCCAAACCTTTGATGCCATAGCATGGTATTTTCTCTAGAGACAACTAGGCTTTCCACTCCACTTTCAGGAACCATAGAACTGTTACACCCATCAATAACAGTGCTACCCTATAGCATGTACAGAGTTCTAGTCCAAACTCCCCGCATTAATACCATTTCTCCCCGAACCATCTTGCAGGCATATTTCTCAAACACTGTTTTTACACCTGCATCATCCATATTGCTTACAGAAATCCGATTTTTGGCCAATGCAGGAATATGTAGAACAACAGGAAGTTTTCTAATCTTTCCACCTTGTAGCTTCATCTTAACCTTTCCACTTCCGACGATTCTAGCCTTCCTATCATCCCCTAGGAAGACATCACCACCATCATACTTCTCATACTCGCAGAACCACTCTCGATAGGGAGTGAAGTGAAAGGATGCACCTGATTCAATCAACCATGACTCATGATCTACATGTGTATTTCAAGAAGAAGCCAAATACACATCCCCACCTTCATCTGAGGTGGTTTTTTCCTCTGCAGAAGGAGCATCATCAGATCCCTTTCCTTTCTTAGGAGCTTTAGATCTGCAGTACTTTTTGTAGTGCCCTTCCTTTCTGCATTTCTAGCATACCTTTACAAACTTTCCAGGAGATTTAGATCTCCCTCTAGATTTGGATCTCCCACTCGAAACCTTTATTTTTTTTGTTTTGGGACCTTCCCCATACAGATAAGGCATCTCCATTCTGGCCCTCCATATTTCTCTGTCTCATTTCCTTCGATAACAAGGTCGAGACAATGTCATCAAAATTCAAGGTAGTTGTATTGCTACCTATTGCAATAAATAGACTGTCCCACGAATCTCGTAGAGAACACAACAAAATGATGCACTTATCTTCATTTGATATTTTAATATCAACAGATGACAGCTGACTTACCACAGTATTAAAGGCGTTCAGATGCTCTATCACCGAGTCTCCATCCTTCATCCTCAGGTTATACAACTTTTTTCTGCAGGAACAACTTGTTCACCAGAGACTTAGATTGGTACTGTTATGCTCCTATACAAATAGGTGTCATATATCATGATTGACTTGATGGGCTATGTAATATGTTCATACATTTCCTTGTTGAAAAGGATTTCCATATTATAAAAAAAAAAATCAAAAAAAAAAATTAAAAATGTAAAGAGGGTATACCCTAAAAGAAAAATCAAAGGGTGAAAAGAATAAAAATGGCCAAAAAAGAAAAGAAAATGAACCCCACCAAAAGAAAGGCCAAGGAAAGTGTGCAAGCCTAAATTCCACTACCTTTTTCTCTTATGTAATAAACAAATTGTATCAAACTTGTATCTTATGCCACAATTAGTGAACAGTCAAATAGCTTAAACTTGGCTTGTTCATATCCGAATTTGATGTTTTAGAGATAGAGAATAAAATCTGACCAAACTATTTAATATTGACAGATAAGTAGATAGGTAGAGTAAATTAAAGGAGTTCAACAACTTAATCTGAGCCCTTGGATGTAATAAGGCTAGACTTAGATAGATTTCTACATGTAAAAGAAAAGAAAGTGTGATAAGGGTTTGCCAGTCGAAGTGCGCCCTAATAAAGAAGAAAAATGCTAGGTTAAAGTAGGTAGGGTAGGTAGATGATGTTGCAGAATTATATGTGATGGATAATGACTCTAAATGTGTTAATCTTTACTTTCATCACAAGTGAAAGGAAGATATTACACTAGAAGAATTTCAAGTAAAACAAGGTCAAATGATTAAATTCCCTTCTCATTTTCCCTAAAAATCTCACTAATTTCCCCTAAGTACTAAGGCATTTCAAAATTAGAGGGGCTCAAGGCATTTCCTTGACTTTTGGAGGGACTGGACCCTCGGCCTAATAATTTAAAAAGCCTAAGTACTTAAAACCAGTCATAAATAATTTATTCACTTTCAAAAAATATTTCTCTAAGTAAAATCCTATTTTACTTAGGGAAATTGCACAATATCTCATAAAACCCTTTTCATTCAAGCATAAGTTAAACACATACTTCTAATGTTTTTATACTTAGCACTTTTCATTCATTCACATATTAAATTTAACTTTATTATTTAATTCCCTATATAAATCCACCCATTCCCGTATTATTTTAAAAACTCCCAATTATTACATATCCCACCCCTTTGGTTGAAAAATAACCATACAAATATGTTAATTGTGATTAATTAGTTGAATCTCCAACTAATTATGATCACCGCCTCCCCGCCATATTTAAAAGGGTTAATTAACCCTCATGGTTAATTAATAACTTACTCCTCCAATCATATTCCTCTCGATATAATTAAAATATTAAATTATGTTGGGCCCGCCCTTGTTAATTTCCCCTCATCTTGCCTCTCAGATAGCCGTCCGATTAACCCTTACATATCCAACTGTTGTCATCCATATCGCATAGTTGTCCACGACAGAACGATAGTGCGTGATCGCGGAGTGGTTTTGCGAACAGTGTCTTGCCATGCATCACAATATGTATCGAATCGTTGGCTCTCGGCTGAACACCACCCATTCCCAAAAGCGGTGCGATGCATACCGCTTACCGCCCTTCCGCCTATGACAAAACAACCTTTCCTGCTTACCTCATCTGTCATAAATATAAACCCTGCCAACCTTTGATTTTGCAAATAAAACAAACCAACACATGTCATTTTCATTATCTTGTACATCGACCAGTGTCCCATGCAAAAAATTTGAAATCAGTTGCTGAATATTTCCAACCACCACTTTGCCAAATGATTTTTAGCTGAACCAGTCAGCTATTATCTGCACCTGTTTCCTCACTATTCACTTACTGAAACAGGTATTTACCCAATTTCTGGCGAACCCTAAAAGTCTTGGTTTTTACTTTAATTCCACAAAAAAAGACTAAAAAATAGTACAATTCGGTCTTTGTTTCACCCCATAAGTTCCCAGACTTGTAATTTTGCGCATTTTCCACTGAAAACGCAAATTCCTTTCTGAATCCACAAGAAACAGAATACCAGAAGCATAATGGTGTGAAGACATGTTGGACCTTTTGTAAAAAATATCCTTGGATGAATTTTGGCTATTTACTATAGTAAGTAATGGTAAAAAGGATAAACAGAAAATAAACAGAGCATAACAGCTAAAGAGTATCAGTGGTTAAAGTGTATCAGGTAAAAGTCAGAGTGAAAGTTAAAATGAAGTTACAGAGCAGTCAAAGGTAAATAGTAAAAATAAATACAGAGGTAGTAAAATGGTAAAAAGAAATGAAAATACTTTCACCAACATTGAATTTTGTCTAAAGTGAAAGTAAAGCAGTTAAAATAACAAAAAGGTGAAAAGATGAAAAACACAACAAGAAGGAACATTTTTGCAAAAATTTCATGTTTTAGTCATTGTCTTTCAGAAACTATTGTGATCACACCAAGATGAATTTTGCAAAACCGAAGGAGGTTTATGTTCTTAAGAGGACCATCTACAAAAACCTCTCTCATTTTTCTAACATCTTTTGGAAATATTAAACACTGTTGGAAAGCACTTTTACAGAAAATTCCAGTTAAGTCATCATTTTGCAGAGAATATTGTGGCCAATTCGAAATACATCATACAAAAATGAAGGAGGTTTTTGTTCCTAAGAGAACTGCATAAAAAAACCTATCTCACATTTTTCACAGTGATTTCACAATCAAAGATACATACACATCTTTACAGACTCTTTTTCAGACTCTGTAAAACTCTGTTTTACACATATTTTTGCAGAGCCTATTGTGCATAGCTAGAGAGGAAGTTTAGGAAAATGAAAGAGGTTTATCTCACCACAATATTAATCCAAAATAACCTCTTTAATGTTTTACATATCTATTACGGATTGAGAAATACAAAGGTATCATTGGACCCAAAGTTTGCAGAATTGTTGGAGTAGAATGCACAAAGAAGGGAAGCAGTTAGTGACTTGGATGCCTCATCATCAACTAAGAGTTGGATCAAATTCGAATTCTCCTCTTTGTCATTACCTATCCATAAAAAATAGTGCCAAATAGATGCATTAGTTTGAGTGTCATTTACTTAATTTCTATTTATGTAAAACAGTTGGAGAGATTTGTGAACTAATCTTGATATTTTTTCAAGATATTTTAGTTTAGAATTTGTATAAATACTTCACTCTTGGAAGTATTTTTGGGGGGGGATTCATAGATTTTGCTGTAATATTGATTAATTTGGAATAAAGTGCTGTTGGAAAATTTTTGCATGGCTAGCTGGATAAGGAATTGATGTAAAGGACTTTTCACAGGATTCTTGAATCAAACAACGAATCAATAAGTCATCTATCTCTTATGTTTTAAAGTTTCATATTTGTTTATTATACCATTTATGTTTCATACCTGAATGATAAATGAAAATGAATAATTCAGAAAGTTCTTAAGTGCAATCTGATTTCAATCGTTATTATTCTTAATGTTTTCTTCTGAACTAGTATAAACAGTGAATTCTTAATTGCTCATGTTTTCTAGTTTAATCATTTTGATTATTTGGCAAAGAATACTTAATTGCTCTTTATTAATAATCATTCAAATTCACTCTTTTTAATATGTTGAAGGATTCTTAATTTCCCTTCACCCATTTTGAGTCCATTCGATTCATTTTAGATCTTTAATTGTTCCCTATTTGATTACCTTGCCCTGTGAAACCATCCCTTGTTAAGAAACTAAATCCAGTTAAGCTATCTTCTTTGACTCCATTAGCCCAATGGCCTAAATTACTCAGTCCTACCCCTTTTCTATTGAATTTCATCACCCAAACACAATAAAAAACCCTATACTTTCATAACTATCCTAATATCTTTAAAAAAAAAAGCTAAAACTTAAAGAGAGAGCCCTATCTGGGTACAGATTGGCTAGATTTTGTACCTAAAAGTTGGTTTGTGGTTACCTCGGACTATTTCTCTCGAACCTGGAGAGATTACTGAGTGATAACATAGTGGAAACTCCACTGGGGAAGAATAACCATTTTTTTAGAAATATTTTACAAGTTCAGACCTGATCTATGACAGTGGACAGTGATCAGACACATAAAGGTTAAAATCATCCACCTGGCGACTCCAACTCCATTTCAGAATCAAGACTCCATTGGAGGAATGAACCTCAAAGAACAATATGGAAAGATCAGGCTTTCAACTTGGATCTTAATCCAAGACATTATGTTCTTTCTCATTAAGAAATTTTTTCAATGTATATTGTATTTTATAGAAGATCTTAGATTAGTTTTTAATTATTTTCCTTTGAAGATTGTAAGTAATAATTCTCCTAATATCTTTGATCAGCTTTCTTATGAATCTAATGATGATCATTTTCCAAATAAGAAGCCTCAAATAATCAAGACCAATCTTACAATCCCTGTAAATATCCCTGTACCATATAAAGTTCCAGATAGATATAAGCCCCTTACTTTACCTCCTATACTCCATGATTTTCCTAAAAAATACTACAAGTATCTTCCTAGATTTGATGGAGATAATGGTATCACTGCCCAAAAACATATTCAAGGTTTTGAGAATTATTTGGATTTATTTGAGATTGATGAAGATGATGTTAAAATAAAACTTTTTTCTCTTTCTTTGCAAAATAGAATAAAGATTTGGTTCAAAAATCTGCCTAATGCTAGCATCTCAAATTTCCAGCAGTTTATCAAAATTTTCCTTGATAGATGGATAATCAAAGTTAATCCTTTTGTGATCATGGAAAAATATAATCAGTTAAAAAGACATCCAAATGAAACAATACAACAATTTTCTGACAGATTTAATCAAGTTTATTATTCAATGCCAGAAAATATTAGACCTCCTCATGATTCAGCTCTCTTGCATTATCCAAGTGCCTTTGATCCAGAAATAGAATTTTAGTTAAGAGAAAGAGATCCAAAAACACTTTTACAGATGCAGAACATTGCAGTTGATGTAGAAGTTAATCTGCAAATAAGACAAGAAAATTTGAAAGCAGAAGAAGAGGAAAAGAAAAAAATTGCAGAGGTAAAACTCAACCTTTTGGTAAGAAAACTAGATGAAAGAACACAAGAGATCAATATGAAAGATGAATCTTTTATTCAAAATCACTGTGAATAAATAGAAGAGGTTGCTATCCATGAACAAATTCCTCTTAATTCAAATTATCATAGATCAGAAAATGAATTTACAGATCAATATGAAGAAGAGGAATCTGCTGATCTAATGTGTATGTTTGATGACATTCCTTCTTTCGATGATTTTCCTAAGTATGATCATTATGATAATAGTTATGTTCTCCAAACTCAAGCTAACTTTACAGAGCAATCAAAAGCTAGTTTGTGGGATGAAGAAACTCAGTTTCAGCAGATTGAGGACAGTGATCAGCCAATGTAGATCAACCATGAGAGTGAGGAAGAAAGAGTAGAAAATGTGGAAATAAGTGAAGGTTCTTTACCTCTTTGTTTTCTTTCATTTCAGTTCATTAGAGACAACTTTCATGCCATCAATAATCAGCAATCTTTAGGAATTGTGATTGGAAAAAAAGAAGATAATGAAACTATTGATCAAGATTTTTCAGTTTCACAATTGCAGTTATCAGTTCTCATTGAAATAAATAATCAAATGACAAAAGAAAGTTCCATACCACTATTTTTTGAACCATTTCAGATTTTAAAGGAAATATGGTATAACATATTTAATGAAAAGGATGAGAAACTTGTTGAAGTTTATGAGGTCTCATGGAAACCTATATGCTATAGGTTGCAACCATTTTCCCTAGTTTTTTAGGATCGAATAGCAGATATGTTGAATATTGAAGGTATTCAAAGCATTCCTCTATTAACTAACTATGATTTTCAGAATAAAGATGATAAAGGTTTCAACAATCAAACATTACAATCAGGAAAAATATCATCGCAAATCTTATCTGAAAGTTTGTAGGGAGATAAAGACAAAAATACAATTTCAAATTCATGGCATGGAGGCCATCCAAAACAGATGTATAGTATTTTAGATCAGTTAAACATCAGTGTATATATTTTGGAAGATCCTTTTGTACAGTTTCTAGAGTCAACAAAGGAAATCAAGTGTTTCCTTATCCTCTCATTTGTTGACAAGTTTCTAATAAGTTGCAGAAGTATAATTTTGACAATCAACAAGAAAATGCAACAAAATCTATCAAAGTACATAATACTTGAATGGTTGCATTGACTATTTCATTTTACCTAACCAGCAGTTGAACAGTAAATTGAGTAGATAGATGCTTGCTAATAAGCTCAGAATTTTGAGCATTTTTTTCTTTTTTAGTTTTCAATTTTTAGCTAATTTTTCATTAAGTTGGTTTGAAATTTTTTTGTGTTGTTTTAGTTTCATATCAGATTTCAGTTTGTAGAATACAGAAGACACTTACTAGGATCATCAAAGGTCAAAGATGAAGGAAACTGACCTGTTTTTCTTGACTTTTCACCAGGAAAAGCCATCCCCCAGTGGAGCCAGTGTTATGCTCCTATACCAATAGGTGTCATATATCATGATTGACTTGATGGGCTATGTAATATGTTCATACCTTTCCTTGTTGCAAAGGTTTTCCATATTTTAAAAAAATAAAAAATAAAAAATAAAAATTTAAAAATGTAAAGAGGGTATACCCTAAAAGAAATATAAAAGGGTAAAAAGAATAAAAATGGCCAACAAAACAAAAGAAAATGAACCCCACCAAAAGAGAGGCCAAGGAAAGTGTGCAAGTCTAAATGCCACTACTTTTTTCTCTTATGTAATAAACAAATTGTGTGCAACTTGTATCTTATGCCACAATTAGTGAACAGTCAAACAACTTAAACTTGGCTTGTTCATATTTGAATTTGATGTTTTAGAGATAGAGAATAAAATCTGACCAAACTATTTAATCTTCACAGATAAGTAGATAGGTAGAGTAAATAAAAGGAGCTCAACAGCTTAATCTGAGCCCTTGGATGTAATAAGGTTAGACTTATATAGATTTCTACATGTAAAAGAAAAGAAAGTGTGATAAGGGTTTGCCAGTCGAAGTGCACCCTAATAAAGAAGAAAAAATGCTAGGTTAAAGTAGGTAGGGTAGGTAGATGATGTTACAGAATTACATGTGATGGATAATGACTCTAAATGTGTTAATATTTACTTTTATCACAAGTGCAAGGCAGATATTACACTGGAAGAATTTCAAGTAAAACAAGGTCAAATGATTAACTTTCCTTCTCATTTTCCCTAAAAATCTCACTAATTTCCCCTAAGTACTAAGGCATTTTAAAATTAGAGGGGCTCAAGGAATTTCCTTTACTTTTGGAGGGATCGAAACCTCGACCTAATAATTTAAAAAGCCCAAGTACTTAAAACCAGTCATAAATCATTCATTCACTTACAAAAAAAAAATTTCTAAGTAAAATCCTATTTTACTTAGGGAAATTGCACAATATCTCATAAAACCCTTTTCATTCAAGCATAAGTTAAACACATACTTCTAATGTCTTATACTTAGCACTTTTCATTCATTGACATATTAACTTTAACTTTATTATTTAATTCCCTATATAAATCCAATCATTCCCGTATTATTTTAAAAACTCCCAATTATTACATATCCCACCCCTTTGGTTGAAAAATAACCATACAAATATGTTAATTGTGATTAATTAGTTGAATCTCCAACTAATTATGATTCTCGCTTCACCGCTGTATTTAAAAGGTTTAATTAACCCTAATGGTTAATTAATAACTTACTCCTCCAACCATATTCCTCCTGATATAATTAAAATCTTAAATTATGTTGGGCCCGCCCTTGTTAATCTCCCCTCATCTTACCTCCCAAATAGCCGTCTGATTAACCCTTCCATATCCAACCATTGTCATCCATATCGCATAGTCGTCCACGACCGAACGATAGCGCGCGGTCGCGGAGTGGTTTTGTGAACAGTGTCTCGCCACGCGTCACAAGATGTATGGAATCGCTGGCTCTCGGCTAAATACCACCCATTCCCAAAAGCGGTGTGATGCAAACCACTTACCGCCCTTCCGCCTATGAAAAAACAACCTTTCCTGCTTACCTCATCTGTCATAAATATAAACCCCGCCAACCTTTGATTTTGCAAATAAAACAAACCAACCCACATCATTTTCATTATCTTGTACATCGACCAGTGTCCCATGAAAAAACTTTTAAATCAGCTGCTGAAGATTTCCAACCGCCACTTTGCCAAATGATTTTCAGCTGAACCAGTCAGCTACTATCTGCACCTGTTTCCTCACTATTCACTTCCTGAAACAGATACTTATCCAATTTCCGGAGAACCCTGCAAGTCTTGGTTTTTAATTTAATTCCACAAAAAAAAGACTAAAAAACAGTACAATTCGGTCTTTGTTTCTCCCCATAAGTTCCCAGACTTGTAATTTTGCCCATTTTCCACTGAAAACCAAAATTCTTTTCGGAGTCCATAAGAACCAGAATACCAGAAGCACAATGGTGTGAAGACATGTTGGAACTTTTGTAAAATATCATTGGATGAATTTTGGTTATTTACTACAGTAAGTAATGGTAAAAAGGATAAACAAAAAATAAACAGAGAGCATAATAGTTAAAGAGTATCAGTGGCTAAAGTGTATCAGGTAAAAGTGAGAGTGAATGTTAAAATGAAGTTATAGAGAAGTGAAAGGTAAACAGTAAAAGTAAATATAGAGGCAGTAAAATGGTAAAAAGAAATGAAAATAGTTTCACCAACATTGAAGTTTGTCTAAAGTGAAAGTAAAACAGTTAAAAGAACAAAAAAGTGAAAAGATGAAAAACACAACAAGAAGGAACATTTTTGCAGAAATTTCATGTTTTAGTTATTGTCTTGTAGAAACAATTGTGATCAATAGAAGATGAATTTTGCAAAACCGAAGGAGGTTTATGTTACTAAGAGGACCATATACAAAAACCTCTCACACTTTTCTAACAGATATTATGGTTTTGGAAATATTAAACACTGTTGGAAAGAACTTTTACAGAAAATTCCAGTTAAGTCATCATTTTGCAGAGAATATTGTGGCCAATTAGAAATAAATCATACAAAAAGGAAGGAGGTATTTTTTCCTAAGAGATCCATATACAAAAATGTAACTCAATTTTTTCATAGTGATTTCAAAATCAGATATACATACACATATTTACAGGCTATTTTTCAGACTCTGTAAAACTCTGTTTTACACATATTATTGTAGAGCCTATTGTGCACATATGGAGAGGAATTTTAGGAAAATGAAAGAGGTTAATCTCACCAACATATTTATCCACAATAACCTCTTTCACGTTTTACATATCTATTACTAATTGAGAAATACAAAGGTATCATTGGACCCAAAGTTTGCAGAATTGTTGGAGCAGAATGCACAAAGAAAGGAAGCAGTTAGTGACTTGGATGCCTCATCATCCACTAAGAGTTGGATCAAATTCGAATTATCCTCTTTTTCATCACCTATCCATAAAAAATAGTGCCAAATAGATGCATTAGTTTGAGTTTCCTTTACTTAAGTTCTATTTATGTAAAACAGTTGGAGGGATTTGTGAACTAATCTTAATATTTTTTCAAGATATTTTAGTTTAGAATTTGTATAAATACTTCACTCTTGGAAGTATTTTTTTTTTTTTGGGGGGGGGGGGGGGATTCATAGATTTTGCTGTAATATTGATTAATTTGGAATAAAGTGCTGATGGAAAAAATTTTCATGGCTAGCCAGATAAGGAATTCATGCAAAGGACTTTTCACAGGATTCTTGAATCAAACGGATTAGTAAGTCATTTATCTCTTATGTTTTAAAGTTTTATATTTGTTTATTATACCATTTATGTTTCATACCTGAATGATAAATGAAAAGGAATAATTCAAAAAGTGCTTAAGTGCAATCTGCTTTCAATCATTATTATTCTTAATGTTTTCTTCTGAACTATTATAAACAGTGAATTCTTAATTTCTCCTGTTTTCTAGTTTAATCATTTTGATTATTTGATAAATAATACTTAATTTCTCTTTATCAATAATCATTCAACTTCCCTCTTTTGAATATGTTGAAGGATTCTTAATTTTCCTTCACCCATTTTGATTCCATTCGATTCATTTTAGATCTTTAATTGTTCCCTATTTGATTACCTTGCCCTATGAAACCATCCCTTGTTAAGAAACTAAATCTAGTTAAGCCATCTTCTTTGACTCCATTAGCCCAATGGCCTAAATTACTCAGTCCTACCCCTCTGCTATTGAATTTCATCACCCAAACATAATCAAAAACTCTGGACTTTCATAACTAGCCTAATATCTTTCAAAAACAAAGCTAAAACTTAAAGGGAGAGCCCTATCTGGGTACAAATTGGCTAGATTTTGTACCTAAAAGTTGGTTTGTGGTTACCTCAGACTATTTCTCTCGAACCTGGAGAAATTACTGAGTGACAACAGGTATAAAGTCCCAAGTTTTTCCCACATATTCTTCACCGTAGCTTCCCCAGATACATTCAACAATACTGAATCTGAGACAAACAACCGTATTGTGCTCTTAGCCTTCCGATCTAGTTTCTTCCAGTCATCATCTGACATTGTCGTTGGTTTAGTACATGGATCTACCGCGACCCATTGATCTTTATCCACCATCAGATCCTCCATCTTGAGCTTCCATAACTCAAAACATTGACCATTAAATTTCTCGATCTCTATCTTTCCACCACTCGCCATCTTCTTTCACCGCAAGAATCAATCCCACAGATCTCCCACTGAATAGGGTCTACCTCAGGCCCGAGAAAAAAAAAACCCTCAGCAGCAAGGTGTCCCCTTGAAGCCGAAACAACTCTGATACCAAATGTAGGTTTTAACCCTGAACAAAAATTATCTACACACGAATCTTATAACAGAAAATAAACAATAGCGAGAGCATAAAACATAAAACAGATAAACACAGAGATTTTCCCTTGGATCCCAAATTGGGACGACCAACTTGATTTTTCATTGTATTCATTTTAATGTTACAACACATATATATAAATGCCAAAGCATATATAAACCCCATTCCATTAACCCTGGATTAGAACATAACCGTAGTTCCCTTGACTAGATCTACAAAATACCAGGGGCCGAAAACCATCGTACCCCAAAACCATGTGAAAAATCATGCACAAAACATGGGTGGGTCTGCATATGAGCGGGTCCACACACCAAACAAATTTTCACCGTGGCACTACCCCAGACCCCAATAGTGGGGGCTGCCTCCCCTCTTGTGACCCCCCTGTTGTGCCCGACGCAACGTACAATGCGTGGGGCTAGTCATGGAAATAATATAACACATACCCAATATTGGCAACTCCAGATCACTCATACTCTAACTAGTAAACACACTAAAAAAAAAAACCCCAAGCATCCCAAAACAATGGTCTCCCCCCTCCATGTGACTGATCAAAATGAATTTTAATGGAGCCTCAAAGGGTAATCCGGGAGAAGCAGGATATGGAGGTATCTTCAGGGATTCCATTGGCACTCCATTACTAATATTCTATGGCTCAACTGGCTGGGATACCAATAACTCTGCTGAATTCGAAGTTTTTTGGCAAGGGCTCTGTTTAGCTCAACAATACAATTACTTTCCCATTGTCATTGAAGGAGATTCAAAAATACTCATCAATATGGCCAATCAAATTCTTTGGGGAACTCTGGCTTCTAAAGTAGCAACCAACTGGAGACTTGTAGGCCATTTTAGAATTGATTGACAGCTGGTTAAAGATCCACAGAGCCATCTCCTTCATTCATATCAAAAGATATGGCAAGAAAGTCATAGATTTATTGGAAAATATAGGGGTGGATAGTGAGCACACTCTCAACCATGGATCCCTTAATATTCTCCATGATAATGCTCTCAAATAGGAATGCATCAATCTAGTGCAAAAAGACACAGTATTCCCAAAAGCGGGTGCACATTAAGAAGGTTTGGAAGGACAGTTTTTGATGGGGACTAGAGAATGGCATGTGGACTGGCCATATGGCCACCCATGAGCTCATACGTATGAACATAAATTCTACCAGCTACGAACACATTCGTTCATTAACTCTGCACTCCTGCTGATGCTCGCTCCATTGTTACAAGATGAACCCACCGAGTAGTCTTCTTCTCCATTTCAATCTAGTTTTTTGCAACCCAATTGCTCCTCCCTATTTTTCAGGGCTGTAAATTCCCCAATGGTAGCTCGGAGGCGAGCTCCCGAACGCATACCGAGAGGTGTTGCACCCTTCTTGACTATATTGAGATTACTCCTGGAGCACACTTTTCTCCGAGTCTACACTGTTGCATGCATTTGACCTTGGCTTCTCAGCCTCTTGAGTCTATCTCCCCACCTAAGCCTGAGCATCACTATTATGATTCTTGTTCTAGTGCTACTATGCCTCGTTTAAGGAATCGAATGCGCTGCCGCCGCGGTAGTAATCGTGGCAGAGCCATTCACACGCCACCTTTTTCAAACTCTGATACTTCCTCCTCTTCTCAGAGGTATGCCCATGGTCGCTACCCTGCAACTTGAAGTGAGCGAGGCAGAGACTGGTCTACTGGTCAGACACATCCACAATTCATCTATTCGTTTCCTCATACCACTTCTCCATCGCAACCAACCTCCACTCCTACTGCCACAGTCGCTTCCATCCCTCCCTTGCAAGTTTTCCTCCACCAAACCACTCACTCTACGGAGTTTCATTAAGCGTGCACAATGGATAGACCTCACATCACCGCCTTCATTACAGTCTCTTTCTAAGAGGAAGTTGTCTGCTGCGATGTCCTCAACGCCCCTAATCGACAGAATCCTAGCGCTTCTATTGGCACTAAGAAAGGGGCTCCAAGTTGCAAAGGTGGTAACAAGGATGACATCACTAGAAAACGACCTGGGGATGATCATCAAGATGCCAACGCTAACGACACCATCTGCACTAACGTTCCCACCTCTGAAAAATATGGTGCGGAAGCTGGAAGCATTGAAAATTATAGGTGCTTAATCGTGGAGGAACCACCCTCTCCTGCAAATGACAAGTAAACACTTTGGTTTTTGCTGGTCTATGGTCTTGGGTCCTAATTCATTTGTATCCCTCTTTGTTTAACTGAATAGTAATTTTTTTTTTAAATGAACAAGGATATATGTATTTTAACTATATTGTTGGTTTCCCCTGCGTGGGCGACAAAGACCTCTTTCAAGGACTGGTTTACCAAATATGGGCAGTCCAATTTCATGTTTTTTTGTTCAAACATGCCTGGTACTTGGGCCTGCACAGCTGAGGCCTGTGCCTCTATGTATTTTTATGTTACATAAATAGAAATAGACTTACTTAGAAAAAAATAAAATTAAAAATCAAACATTGATGGGAGAGGGAGAGCTTAGGGAGGAGGGAGGAGTATTAAGTGAAGGGATAAGGAAAAGTGAGTGGAGGGAAGTTAAGTGGAGGAATAAGGTAGAGGGTGAGGTGAAGATGACGTGAGGGAGTGAGGTGGAGGGTGAGCGAGGTGAGTGTGAGGTGAGCGGGAGTTATAAGGAGAACAAAAACTTTGGATAAATTTTAAAACCCATCGCATAAACTAAAATCACACATCACATTTTTTTTTAAATGACGAGTTTTGAGTTTTTAATAAATTTTCGATATGCGATATGTGATATCACAATATCACAATCGCAAAATGTTTTGGAAGGATGTAAAGGGGTCTGAAGTGGGGCCCACGTGGGATTAATAATTGTACAATTTACTATAGGTACTTTGCAATTTTGGAGTTTTGGGTTTAGCAATTTGTTTTAAAATAACAAGTTGGAGTAAATTACCAAGATCCTGAAATGTATTTTTGTCTATTGTATAATTTACTCGGGAAATTTTGTAGGATCGTTAGTAAAAAATGAAAAATTAATAAATATGAACTAAAATTTAATATTTTCAATAAATGGCTATTTTAACTACGAGAATTAAAATATTGGTACACTTTATACATATTTTAACCCAAGCAAGAAAAATGATCAAAACTTCAAAAGAGTGCCATTTACAAACCGGTTGACCAAATGGAGCGAAACAAGTATTGTTGGAAAGCTTGTGAAAAAAATAATTCAATAAAGCAATCAAAACAAAATTTCGAGGAAGATGAAAAAATGACAAAAATTGTAGGATAATTAATTTTATGAGAATGCTAAAAGGTGTTTTACCACAACAGGTCAACCACCAATAACTGACAAAAACCAATCGAGAGAACTTTTTGGGGTTTTATGAGTTCTTGTATGTAATCCTAAGGTTTCTATGATTATGTTCCAGTTGAGTCATCATTTTGCTAGGATGGTGAAATAGTTAGATTCTACTCTTAGATAACACTTGAGTTTTCTAAGTTTCACTAAGGGTTTATGAGTCTGTAAGATATTTTTAGGCTACTATGTACTCAGAGGTCCCACCGTGATTGCCATTATGTTAGGTCCTCGTAATTTCTTAGATTGGTGAGAACAAAAGAATAGGATAACATCAAACCAGTCTTTGGAGTCCTAAGACTTATCCTTCCTGGACTGAGAGAGGGCTCTCTCTATTTTTTGCAAAGGATGTGAACTTGTTTGTTTTTAGGGTTTGATTTTAGGCTAGTTGTTAAGTTTAGGGTTTGTTTGTTTGTTTTGGTTGGGTAGATGATAAAGTAGAATAGATGGAGTGAGGAAATATTCAAGTCATTGGTCTTTGGACTCTATAAAAGGTCACGTATATGTCAATAATGAATCAGGGTGCATCAGATGGAAAATATAACATGGTCAAATGGATTTTCAAGGTTTGTGTGAGATGAAATGAACATCAAGTTTGCGAACAAAGTAGGGAAAAGGCCAGTTAAGAATCATTTCTCAAATTCTTTAACAAGAAGGGCATTCAATAGTATTTAGCATAAAGAAGTAATCATAATACAGGGCAAACCAATAAATATTTTATTAAACTAAAGCAAATAAGCATTTAAGACAAACAATCCAGTGAACTATAGAAGGCAATAAACTTATTTAACTTCTAGTGATTTCACCTTCAAGGTTAGAAAATATTTAAGATGGACATATAACATAGATCAGAGAAGAGGGAGCTCCTAAAAATCATTGATCATAGCCATAAATATCTCCAAAGAAACCTTTCAAGAATGGACAAAGGGTATGATCGAAACAGACTCTTTGGCAAAACCTAATTAGTGATACTTCAAAGAAAGATCTCAAGAATAATGTTTTAGTGACATCAAATAAGTAGGGCTAACCATAAAAAATCTTTGATATCTATTGTATTGAATCATTCAAAAGATAAACAAGCTTCGGTGGGTCTAGAGAGCAACTAAGAATTCTCTAAACTGACTTAGCAAAGGAAAACATAGAGGCAGTGAAGAAAAAACAGAGCTAAGGTGCCATTGAAAAACAAGTCTTAGTCTAAAACCTTTGTCCTATTGCAATATAGAAGGATGAAACACAACAATACATAAGAAAACAAGAAATTAATAGAAGCACATCACCATTATCCATGCTCAGGGATCCTGCAAGCAAGTCTTCTCCATCATCAATCAAAAAAAGCCATCCACAAATTCCACCACACCAATTTCTCTTCAATCTTCAAAAAACTATGTATATCTCCCAAGAGTCATCAAATGCCAACCTTTTACAAAAAAGCCCTCATGCTCTATTTATCTAGCAAAGGAGGGAAAAAACCCTCACTAGGGTTTGAAAATGTCAAAAATAGTCATAAATGTCATTTATTCCTAAGAGACCATGCAAGGCCCAAGGCACAAAATATATCATGAAATAAAAGCAAAAACAACTCCTAGAACCTAAATTTGGAGTGATTGGTCCCAAAAAACACTAAAAAATTATTTTTCCATAAATGAGTGTTTTTTTTTTACTTTTTGGCCAAAGTCGCAGCACAGAGGTTTGAACGCATAGCGCCTACATGGGAAAAAATGGGTCCACTTGCAACCAATTTTTTATGACCTTCCCGATGTCGGAATTGGCTCCGTGATGGCCCATTGGAAAGCTTACTCAGTCTGATTTCCAGAAATACCCTTAGTTTTTTTATTGAGCTCCACTACCATATCAAAATTTTTTATCTCCCAATGTTTCTAAAGGCGCAGCACCAGGCCTGAAAATGAGGCAGAAAGGTGAAAAATAGGGTGTTCTTGACCCTTTTGGAGGATCAAATAAACTAAAAATGACCATAAATTTGGTGAACATGTTGTAATTAAGCCAAGGAATCCAAAAATGAAAATTTTTCCTCCTGAGGATGCTTGAGGTGAAAGCGTAGCGCCAAAGGTTCTGCACCTCCAGGCCTCAAAATTCGCAAAAAACCAAAATTTGTCAAAAATTTCCCAAAATTGGTGAATATCTTCCTTATGGGGTTTGGGAGGCCTGTAGAGAAGCTTCAGCCAAGATTCCAAGGTTTGCTTGTTATTTTTCCTCTTTCAGTGCTTGTAGCTTGGCAAGGGCTCTCTTGAGCTTAGCCCTTGCAATTTGATTTCTCTAGGCATAATACTTGGTCATCTTCCTTTGGAGATCAAGACATTTATTGGCCTTCTCCAACTTGGCCTCCAAATGTGTGTTTTCTCTTTCTAGCCAAGGCTCCTCATCATACTCTATCTCCATGGAAAGCAGCTCATTTATAGGGAGTCACTCCACCAAGGACGATTATTGTTCTCTTTGTCTTTCCAAGGCCTTCTTTAAACCCGTGGTTCTTGGTCTCCTCCTAGACTTCTCTTCTTCATCTTCACATTCCTCATAGGTGCCCATGAACTCTTCTAGCTTTACTTGTGTCCTTTGAGCTTATTTCTGTGCTCTGATAGCCCTGGCCTCATAGATGGCATTCTATGCTCCCCTATGTTTGTTTTCCATCTCATAAAAATGGATAACATTCCTATCGCTATCCAAATTGGCTTACAAGTCTTTGGTTTGGGCATTTTTTCTCTGAAGGAGTATGCTAGTGATTTTCTCCTCATTTTCCTCATCAATGTCAACGTGGATGAGTTCAAACTCCTTCTCAACCTCATGCTGATCTTCTTCTTCTTCTTATTTTACCTTTTCTTTTCCTTTATCTAGTGGCTTAGTGGATGTGGAGGTCATGGCCCTTTGCATTTTAGAGGCAGCAAACACATGCCTTTCCCCTCTTTGGTATATCAATGGAAAAGGTCCAACTATGCTCATCTTGGTATTTTCATCATGCCTTCCATCATTTATCACCATGTCCTCCTCTTCGTTACTTTGACTTCTTCTTACCTCATCATCTTCCATATCAACCTCACTATTTTCTTATTCACTGATTTCTGCATTATCCTTTGTATTGCCTTCATCTTCTTCATCATCATTGCTAGGAGTCTCATGGCTGTGATCTTTGCTTCTATCATAAAACTCTTCATTTTCATCACTATTACCATCAGCTTCACTGATAGTCTGGTCCTTGGTGTCATTACTATCATCATCATCATTATCACTATGGGGCTCACTGTTTTCATGACTATCATGATTGTCTTATTCTTCATTGATTATTTCTTCATTATCCCCAATGTCAGTTTCACTACCCTTAGATTCAGTGGCTTCCTCTTCATCAATATTTTATGCCTCATCTCTATCATGACTATGAGCCTCACTATTTTGACTGTTAGTAGGGCTCTTAGTCTCATTGCTATCCTTAGGATCATCTTCTGTCTCTTTGTCACTTGCCTCATTTGTGTCCATGTTGTCCTTTTCCTCTTCATCCTTGAAATTTTCGTTGTGATTGTTGCTTTCTTCACCACTTACCTCATCTTCATTATCATCTACCTCCATGTATTATGCTTCATTGCTGACCTCTTCTTCATCAGTGCTTAATTCATTTCCACTATGAGCTTCTTCGTTTTCTTCATTTTTATCATCTCCCTCTATTTCCATGTTTTTTGCTTCCCTTGGCTTGACTCATCATCACCCTCATCTTCATGGTCACTAGCTTGTTCACTTCCATTTTATTCTTGATCTAATGCATTGGGAGAGGATGAGGAAGGGAGGTTTCCTTGAGGAGAAGATACCTGTGTAGATGATGAGGTATAGTCAATAAGAGGTGATGGAGGAGGATGAGATGATGAGGGAACATTTTGATGATGATGGGGTTGTGGGCTCGTGAATATTTCATGAGCAATGAACACCTCCCATGGTATGCCCTTTTGCTCCAAGTGAATTAGCACAACCATTTTGATTAAGGAGTGGTGAAACAAACTTTTCATTTGCTTGGAATAGTTCCTCTTTTGGAAAACAAAAGACATTTTGTTAATACTCCTATAAAGGTAGTAGGGTAAATGAAGTAGTTTAACCCTAGTAAAGTGCATGAGCAATCTGACATGATAGGAGTAGAGTCTGGAGTACCTTCCCTCACAGGTAAAATATTTCATGATGACCCTCATCAAGGGTGCATACCTCTCCAGCAAGTGTGAGAAAGGGAAAAATGATTTGCAACCTTCTTTGTATCTAGCTTTATGGAAAGGATCATAGCATCTTATGTCCAAGTTTTCCCTTTCGAACCCTTTTTCACCAACATGACTATTCCAATGGCCCTAGAAATGGAATTTTATGATAGCTCAAAGTCTACCCCTACAATATTTACTTGTTTATTGTGTAGGTTGACGATGAAAAACCTAGTGAGCTCGCGGTGGTTTTTCACATGTTGGACCTTTTCACAGAACTGGAAACATCCTACATTTTGGAAGCATGTGATGATCATGGTAGAGGATTTAAACACCAAAGTGTCTTGGGATTCAAACCTATTAACCTTCCCACCTTTGTGCCTCTGCCTCATAGGCACTTGGTCTCCTTCACTGCTAGCATCCCTCCTTCTCTTGACATTTTGATTTCTCCTCCCTCTAAACAACCCTAGGCCTGCTTGTGAAACTTGATAGGATGAGTGAAATGGAATGATGGTGAAAGGCAGTTTTTGTAAGTGAGTGAGAGGGAGGTATGACTAATATCTTTTAAGTTTTGAGAAGGGTTAACTCCAACTTACTGTAATTACCCTACTTCACACCCTTCTTGAATGGTAAATTCTTTCTTGGAGGTCAAAACAAGGTCTTTGTCATGAAGACTTACAGTTTCTAGTCACTAGGGTTTAGTTAATTTCCTTTAATCATCCAATCATCAAATTCACTTGGAGGATAAGGGCAAGAACATCCACCTACCAAATTTCATTGCTTTTGAGAGTATTTGATGCAGCTTGGAGGAGTCCTCTTGTCATTTTTTGGCAATTTGCATGCGAAGGAAGTGCTCCTGGAGTCAGGTCCATTCTACCCAACACGTAGCACCTGCACGTGTTCCTGGGTGTCGAGCCTTCTGGGCACAATGCCTAAACGCGTTTACGCTTGTCAGGCTCCCCAACGCCCGACGCCCACATGATACCCTGCCTATCGGGCTCTCCAACGCACAACGCCATGCACGTTCATTATCTCTGCCGGGCAATTATGGGTGAAGGAGTAGCGCCCGACTAAACGTGCAGCATGTTCCCTTGAACGCACAACATAATGTAAATTTACACTTGTAAAACCTCTCGAATGCATAGCGCCTATACGAAAGTGCAACACTGCACAAACTCAGTCAAATTTTCACTGCAAACTCATGTTTTTCACCTTGGAGGTTTTTTATTCTTCTTTAAGTGAATAATGAGCCAAGTGACAAACACAATGACCCTTTATCACCTCAGGAAAATAAATTTAACCTTTTTAGACCCACTTTCTAATGTTTTCAGAACCTTTGTCACTTTTACTGATATTCATTTTGACCTTTTACAGTAGATGCTTTACAAAACATTCAAATGGCCCTTTTCCCTTCTAACCAATTTTTTTGTTTGCTCTTCAGGTTTCTGAGATGGTGAAATTTGACTCCCTTTGGCCTATTTATAACTTTAACACCCTAATGACCTAGTGGAAAACTCCTTTGACTTGGTCTTTGACTAAAAGCTTGACTTGGGGTTTTCAAGTATGAAAAACAGATTTTTGACAAATTGATGTATTTGAATATCCAAAATCCAATGTACTTGATTTATCTAAAGAGCCTACATAGATAGTTTTGAGACCATCAATTCTTGAGGCATCTGGTGAACATAAGAAGGAGTATGTTATTTTGGCAGTTCTAGATGGAAAGTGGAGGGGTTAGGCAGAGGCAGAACATGGTACTGAGGTTATGGGTGGGAAAATAGGATAAAGATGAGTGGCATGAGTCCATGAGGGGTCTTTTAGGAGTGGTAGTCTAACCAGGGAATAACATAGTAGTAAAATAGTGAAAATTTTGTTTCAAGCATAATGAAGGCAGTGATATTTCTAAAACTCACAATATTCATCAATCTTGTTTTTAGAATTCTAGGACAAGTATTTAGTCATCTACAAATAGCAAACATTACTGATGACTAATAGAAGGTATCTAACTTTTCAGTTGGAGGCCATTCTAGAGATTCTAGAGAGGTAGCTTTGGAGCTGGACATACATGACACATTGTGACAGATGGGAAGGCCTTCCACATGAGGATGCCATTTGAAGGGAGGATGTTTGCTGTAGCATCCGCTTTTGCAGTTGCTTGAGGTGAAGCAACATATTTCCGGGGAGGACTGTAATATTCCCAAATTTTCACATGATATTTGGAATATTAGAGTTCCTAATAAACCTACTTAGTTAAGTAAATAAAAGGGTGGAGGGACGCATAATCCTCAAGATGAATAAATATCCACTTTTTATGTGTGAATGTGGATTAATTGAGCCTAGATCTACATAATTAAGTAGTGGAGCAACTACTAATGTGAATGAATTGGAGATCATGTCTCGTTAATGAGATAGGTCATGGAGGTTGATACAGTCAACTAAGATCTTGGAAGGGATCAAACAAAAGATCTTGGAGCATTCATGATGAGATGATGGAGGAAGTTGTGAAATTAGTGCACACATGATGGAGAGGGTGTACATTGCACCTATACATGATGAATGACTTGGAGAAAAAATGAAATCAAACATGGAGGATCTTTTCCACATGCACAACAAAGTTTAGATGAGGATCAAGGCATGGGAAGGCTCATAAACTATATAAAGGAGATGAAGAAAATAATAAAGGAAGGCCATTGATTATAGATTTTGAGGTCTACTTAGATCTTGAATTGTCATGTGAGATTCCATTTCTTTCTTGGGTTGTTTAGCAAAGATTTCAAGTTATATTTAGCACAGGGTGTTCCTGGTCGGGAATACCACCTCTTTCTTTGAGTAGCTCTGGAGATAGGGTTGTATTTCATTCTACATCAGGCATTGGTGCCATATATATTTTCCTACTTTTTCCAGGACATCCATATTCAGAAATTGTACATTTCTGAAGATCAGTTTGGAAGGTGGAGGTTGTCCTCAGCATTTCAGCTAGAGAACCGGTGAAGGTTTATTCCTATCATATTGGGCTTGAAGATCAGCATTCCTAGAGCTTCATTTCAGACCTGACATTTGACCAGAAGTTATTGACCTCCTAGCAGCAGTAATTCCACCCAGAATTATGCTATCAATTATTGCAGATCCAAAGGAGGAAGGAAGTTGCTAGCATTTCTGCTAGTAATATTTTGAGGGATCATCCCCTCACCTTGCCATCAATATTTCCATCAACCTAGAGTCTATTGCATCATATTTCAGGAGGCATAGAGCCTCTCTTTCCCTTACAACACAGTTTTTATGAGCAGTTGTGTTGCAGCAGCTGTAATCATCATTGGAGGATTGAGAAGATAGATCTAGAACTTATAGCTTGTAGATCTAAAGGAGGGATCAACCATTCGAGCTTAGATTTGATCTTGTGAAATATTTTGGCCATCTATTTTTCAGATCTAGCTTCAGATCTGCAATCCCAGGAGATTAAGAATCAAACCCTGGGAGGGTGATTTTCCAAAGTTGTAGATCTGGAAAATTCTTTCTAGTTTATCTTGGGAACCCATCATATTGGCCAGATCTTGAATCTTGGCATCATCAAAGCTCATAAGCTCCCTAGATGTGCATTCTCCTTTGCATCATTTACATGTATATCAGCAACAGCAGGGACAACGCAGTGTTGCTTCTATAAGCTCACCGATTACGCAGTCCTAGTTGCAGCACCATTGTAGGATGATCCAAGGCTTCCTCTTGGGCTAGATCTACTCATTTTCTGAACATTGTGTAACTGATTCATCTCCATATAATAAAATGGCTTAGCACCTCTGTAAATTCAGATGTAATCTTTAGATCTATTATTTACTTAGTTGCAGTTCTTATATTGTGTTTAAGTATTACCGGACTCTCCCTTTGGGATATTACAAGAGAAGTGCACGCTGCAACATAGACAGACATTGACAATGTTCTATCCTTCGTTCAATGGCTTGACGATGACCTTGCTTTCCTTGGAAGTAAGATGATCCCGTACTAATACTTACTCACATGATATTTTGTGCCATTCTCCTCAACTTAGAAGTATTCACTAGAATGTGGATAGAAGGGAAGTTGGGTAAGGTTATATACTATGATAAATTCCTTGTCACAGGTAGATGACAGAGAAGTCCTGAAACATTTTTACTCACCAAAAAAGAAAGCTGACAGAATGCCGGAAATCGCATTTGGATACGAGGATGCGAAAAGGTTCGTATCAGAAGTTTGGCGATATGAAGATGATCTTCATCAGCCTTGTGATATTGTTTTAAATAAGATGACACTATTATTAGAAAATTAAGAACTTCCAATTCTTCTAGTTTGATATTTCATTTCTTTGTCATTACCACTGCTGTACGTACCTGTGTTAAATAGATACTCATTTTATCTAGATTGTTTTTTCTCAGGTGTGCGTACCTTTGTTAAATAAATACTCATGCTAGGAAAATAGCGAGGCTAAGGCAAACAGTGAGGCAAATAGATGGTGAGGCACGGCGAGGCGTTTCAGGCAAGCAGAAGCTGAGATGTGGGGAGGCAAGGAGACGGTGAGACATTTAAGGTGGAGGCAAATGGTGAGAGAATGACAGCAAAATTTTCCTCCATTGAATTGGATACATTCTACCTTCCAAGTATTAACGTTGCTTTCATTCTTTGTTTAAATACTCATCTGCTTCCATAATTATACCATACTCTTTTAGTGTCGGTTTCAATTCCATGACTTGAATCTAATACATGTATGGGTTCGATGGAGTATCTTCGCACTAGACCTTTTCGTCTTTGCCTATTTTCCTTCGACAATCGAGACTAAGTCAACTTTATTTTAATCCTTACATGTGAGGCTTGTTCTCTTAATTGATTTCCTTTTATGGATGTGCTTATCTGTCGTATTTGATGAATTCCTCGACATATATGAAGTTATTATTTTTATAGGATAATTTAGTTTGAATAGTAAGTTGTTCTCCCTTTTGAGTGTCTTTAGTCCTGGTGATCGATATGCCATTAAACTGATCTAATAATAATAATAAATCGACTAACAAACTTTTTTTTAAAGCCATAAAGAAAAAATCAAACAATAGTCCACCAACTCCATTTCTTTAAAAAGGACATGCGGGGGTCATATATCAAAAGTAACCATAAACATTTCATGAAAGTGCTTAGCATATTTGACGTGTACATGACCTTTTTACCTTCCTATATGTGATGCGCGTATGCAACCATTTCTATAAAAAGTAATAATTTTATGAGGCATTTTGGCATTAAAATTATGAATATGACTCCAAATTGTCTTTGCTTTTTTCATAGTGCAAAGTAGAATGTTGTGTCACACATAATTTAATCGATGTTAGGAATCTCTATTAGTTAACATATTTAAATTTAAATTTTAAGAAGGTGATCGACTATTTGGAATTTTTTAACATTTTCTCTTTATGCTTGAAAAATATTAATATCAACACTACATGATTACTTATTTTTGATTTAAAATGTTAGGAAGATTAATAGTGTGACAAATGTTTTGAAATTTAGATTGAATGTGAGTATAAGCTAGACAATATAAGAGAAATGTTTTCATTTCCAAACCTCTCAGTGTTAGAAAGCTTCCAAAGCTATTACATTTTTTTTATCTTACAGTGTGTTGGGAATTTTCCAACATTTAGTTTTAATTTGAAGTTCATGATCATTTTTAAGAGTTAGAGCAAGCAAGAAAAGATTAAAAAAATGATGGAAAATACCTCAAGTCATTCTCTAACTTTCTAATCTCAAGATCTCAATTTATCATACATCAACTAGATCATTCTAGATATATGTCTCAATCACAATTCATCAGTGGATCATGACAAAATATAATTAAAGATAAATTTTACACCTAATATTTGTATGGTCTCGAATTTCATAATTGTCTCACAACTCTTAATAATTATACTAATTATTTTTGTTATCTTCAATTTGAAACTATTAAGTTGAGCTTCGATGAAGATATTCCTAAAAAGCCATAAATTTCTGGAAGTGAACAATTGTCATGTCTAAACATTCTCATTCATTATAATGCAACATACCACTTATACACTCCCCCGATCGGGGTGATGATTAAACGGTGGCCACCGACAAAGACACTGGCCAAGTGGCCTCTCCACTTCATGCACATTAAATGAACTTAGTACGCCAACGATTATGGAGGCGCGTGACCGGTAAGGCAGTGCTGCCAAGAAAGGAAAGACAGCCTCTGCTGTCAGAGAATGGAAAGGGCAACTTTAACCCTACAAAACGAATTCGTATAAGTTTAATTAGTAACAAAGGCAAAGGAACATCCATTCTAGCTTGCGCACAGAGGAGCAGAAGGATGGTAGCGGTCTTCATCAGCACCAAGTTCCTATTTCTACTGGGTTATGTAATTTTCCTCCATAATTCAATGTTCATCATCAAAACTGGGGAAATTTATCTGGTTAGAAACAAGTCCGGAAATCCTTGCAATTGTTGTTTTATATGATCTGTGTTAGTTGAGTTATGGTTTGTGTTAGTCCGGTTATCTATGGTCGAACCCTGTTTCTGTGACCCTTGCTATATCAACTCCAATAACCTTCCGCCCGACAGAAGGCAGCGTCATCCTTGGTTAATTGTCAAAATTAAAGGTTGCAGGGTGGTTTATACCAATACCTAAAACGCTGATAGGAAGGTCTGCTACAGTCTCCACGACTGTAGCTACATGTATTACTTTTTGGTCGCAAATTTAAGTTTTATCATCAAGGAAAATCGATTCAGTGTGTTGTTTAAAGCGCAGTTCAGCCTGGGGTCTGCTATCTGGGGGAGTTTTAGTAATTTTACTAAAATGCATAGGAGTCATCAACGCGAGTTATGGGATAGGGCATCCCCTATTCTTGATCATATGTTGTCTCAAATGCGTCGCCTTATAGAAAGTCTTAGTCAGGCAACATTTTTTCATAAGTGCTTGGCCTTGCACTAGGGTCCCTATCATAAGTTTTCTCCACATCGTCGCCTTTAAAACAGGCCTGTGCATGCAGCATTTATCGGTAGGTGCTTCATTGTTCACTGGGTTTCTTACCATACTCGACCTCAGTAAATTCATATTATGCTCAAGGAGCTTCAGAATCATTCAAACGCTATCATGTGCATCAACTTACAAATTTTAATTGCTATTTCTCTTTCTTATTTGATTCTTATCATTCCAGAGCACAGGCTATCTAAAACGCAACCCATAATAGTCAAGAGGCAAACATGAGATTCGTTGGCCCAAACAAAGGATAAAGGGAAACAGAAGATGGTGCAACCAATATAGAATAATAAGAAAAGAGGGAGGAAGACAAAAGAAGAGGTGTTACTAAACCTCTCCACCACTTATTCACTTGGAAATTCTTCACAGGTCAGACAGGAAATACATGGATGGGAAAGAGAAATCCATCAAAATGAGGAAGACAGTGATGCAGAGGCAGAGATTCTGGATTTTGTGACTAATCTTGTCAATACCAGAGGCCACCTATCTCTTTTCAACCAAACATTCCACACATATTGGATTGTTAAGTGTCTGATAGCCAAAGCCATGCAGATTTTCCATCCTACCATAGAGAAGCCAGAACCAAAGGTGTCATATCTACTGCAATATATTGATAATTAGCTGCAACACATCAAGGTCACTCGGTACCAAGCGACTAACCGCATTGGTAGAATTGATGATCGTATTGGAAGAATGGAGAAGTAGATTCAATTACTGCAACAAGCTAATATGCTAGGGTCCACTGCAAAGGATCCTGCTCCAATTGAATCTTCAAATGGATAGGAGTATAGTTTCTTTTATAGCATGAATTTTGGTTTTTTGCTAAGGACTCTAAGTCCAAACAATTATTTTGATAATAGAGTAAATAGTCAGATAGCATATGAAACAAGAAGCTGAATGAAACTTTTTCAGTTTTGGATGGATTTTAATGCATTAAGGTGGCCAACAGACCTGGTTTCCTATGGGCAGGTTGAGGCTGCTAACCTTATATTTCTGTAACCTGCTTTTCAAAGATAAATAGAAAATAGCAAGGCACTACCAAATTCACCAAAAAAAAAAAAAAAAACATACCACTTATACACCCCAATTTTTTATTTATTGATATATTTAATAATAAATATATCATATTTGAATACTGCACATTTTATTGCAATTCTTGAAGTAACTTTATCACATGGATCTATAGATAAGTATTCCCTTGTCTTACATATTGTCACTTCTGAGTTGAATTCATTTTGTTATATTATTATCATTCACTTCATATCATAGGTCCTTAATTTCCTGTGGGTAGTCCGCGTCCATGGTTTTGTGCATGGTTTTGCACATGGTTTTGGGGTGCGACGGTTTTCGGCCCCTGGTATTTTTGTAGATCCGGTCAAGGGAACTACGGTTATGCTCTAATCCAGGGTTTATGGATTGGGGTTTATGTATGCTTCGGCATGTATATATATGTGTTGTAACACTAAAGGGAATATAATGAAAAATCAAGCTGGTCGTCTCGATTTGGGATCCAAGGGAAAATCTCTGTGTTTATCTGTTTTATGTTTTATGCTCTCGCTATTGTTTATTTTTGTTATAAGATTCGTGTGTAGATAATTTCTGTTCAGGGTTAAAACCTACAAATTTCACACCCACATGTGTGAAAAGAGACTTTTTGCAGGAGGACTAGGTCAAGTTTGACCAAGCCAAACAACGTAGTGATAAGAGGTGGAAGGCATATTGTGGGACAACACAGTGAAAGAGGAGGGAAGGTTCCTTGAAGGGGAAGCCATCATGAGTGCGACCCATTTAGAGGGGGGCTCACATTGTTTAAAATGAGGGAAAGGCAACCATTGTGACGAATATCGAGTCTTATTCACATTTTGGTCTCTTAGACCTGTTCTAGTCTCTTGTTTTTCACCAGAGTTGCAGTGTTGCTTAGCACGAGGGAGTCCTATTTAGGATTTCCTCTCCTTCTTGGAGGATTTCACTCCATTCCCCATATTCAGGCATTGAGGTCATGCATCATCCTTCTTCATCAACGCAGTTTCAGCTGGAGATTGTGCAGTGTTGCTCGGTGTTGCAGGGGAGATTTTCTACAACACCATCCTTGGCTAGTTTTCCAGAGGAGGGAGCTTCAATTCCCTTTGAATATTAGTAAGGGAGGTTTATGAGCATATTCCACCATATTTGGCACTAGGCGAACCACTTACCATCATTAGCAGCGCAATCCCTTTCTTAGACATCGTTATTCTTGGGGATCATTTGCAGTGAGGGATTAGCAGATATTTTGGAGGGTGAGATCTTAGGTGAGAGGCTCAACCTTTCATTGTAGAGATCCATTGGAGAAGATATTATCATTGGTTGTGGCATCTTTAATCTTCTCCACTTATTTCTAGTTCTTCAGTTGCTGCTGCTACCCATCTACTTTGGCATTTTGCAGTTTTTCTTATTTTAACCAATCCTTCGGGGATTGACTTGAGGTAGTGATTAGGAGCTTAGATCTTCTCTCCGAATGATTCTATGAACCATATGTTTTCATATGTATGTATTGACATGTGTTTCAGTAGTTGTTCCATCTAAAACTATGCAGTTATAGCCTAGGGCTTTATTCATGTAGCAATGTTCTTCATATTTTCATGTACATGTCTCTTGAGGCTTGTAGTGCCTTGCTTGAGTGACCATTTCCTAATGGATTTGTATATCTTATGCTTCTATTGAATAAAATGATGGCTATTTTAATCTACCAGAATTTTATGTGTTAATATATCACTATTGTTTCCATTGGTGTAATTGTATATTGTTGTAGCTCCACATTGGAATATCTTAAGATATTCCCAATAGTGTAGATTTTCCCTCATTTGGTATATTACAATGGTATCAGAGCATAATCTTTGGCTCAGCCTGTGATATCTAGCTATCAAAAGAAATAAAAAGGAGAAGAAGAGATCAGAATTATGGAGAAGATGAGCTTGCTCTCATCTATTTTTAGGACAAAGAAGAGCCTCCCTAAGGAGGAGAAGCGAAGAGAAGAAGAGGAAGGTCCATGCACTTCCTATTCTTATGAAGGCAAGGAATATAGGCATGGAGGGTACTTGGATCATCAGATCTTAAGTAAGTACCTGGGTGAATATAAATATCAATCTAGAGCATTCAGGGGAACTACAACGTTCCCATAGTTTATTCAGAAGAAGGAGGAGAGAAGGCCCTGCAGTAGAAAGGAAATCAGAGGCAATAGGTTCCTATTATCTACATTTGATGGGGATACTTCAGCAAGAGCTTGGGTGAGGAAGCTAGAGGCAATTTTTCTACTACATCCTGTGGTAGAGAAAGAAGTAGTAGAGATTTTAGCACTGCACATGGAGGATGAAGCCTCTATTTGGTGGTTCAAATCCTTGGTCCATTAAAGGGTGAGTTCTTTCACATAATTTTCTCAAAGGTTAATAAAAACCTATGATGGAGAGAGAATAAAGGAGGAAAGGCTCACACCACCATGGGAGGAGGATTGCACCAACGCTGCTACAACTTTGGAGGAGCATCCTTCTATATATATAGAGGAGGCCACCATTGCATCGGAAGGAAAAGCCATTGTAGCCACACAAGAAAATCCTAGGATACATCAAGGTATGATTAAAGTCCCACTTTTTATTTTAGAAGAACAATTAAAAGAATGTGGGAATTCATCTTTAAAGGTCCAAGAATCAACACACTTTGCTATTTTAGAGCATCTTGATTGCACTACGTTGTGCAAGGAGGAAGTAAACCACCATCCTCATGCTTCTTTGATGAGTTAAATTCAACCATTAAGGTTGGAATGTGAAAAATTGGAAGATAAAACACACAATGACACTCCCATGAAAAAAAATGAAACAAATTTTGAATTGGAGGTTGAAACAGCTACTACACCATTGGAGGAATTAGCAACGTTGTTAAACATGGGTGGAGAGGAGAAATTACCTCCATCACATTTATTTCCTCATGGATCCAACATAATCATGGGTGAGAAATCTTCTCTATAAGGTCTCCAAGGAGTTGCACTTCAAACTTGCATGAAATGCAAAGGGGAAGATATGGCTTGGGAGAATGGTGATCCTCATGAGAAGAAAACCAATGGAGAGAAGAGGAGAAGACATGCACAAGGAGTTGAGTTGGTGTTGATGAGGAGCAAGAGGCTGATTTTCTACTTGAAAATATATGATACCGGGCAGCAGGAGGCTTGGTTGCGTTGGCTCCTCTTGAAGGAGTTTGGCCATCACTTGGTGTATCCTCTTTTCAGGAGGATGGGAATGGAGAAGAGGTGGCAAGATGTTTACATCATTGAATAGCAGGGAGTAGGGATACATGGTGCTAACATGGTATATATATCATTCATGATACCTTCATCACATGAGTTACATGATGTGAGCCTGAGTAGGCAGCAAGCACTTGGGTTTCTTGAGCTATCTTGGAGAGAGCATAGGCATATTTTCTCTCATATGATGTATGGCGTTACCGGAGTAGAGGAGGGCACTCTCATAGTGCAAAGGGACTACTCCTTAGCTTGGACTAATCAGGAGGATTTCCATCTTGGAGGGTGCTTCATATCTGCAGCAACATCATCAGAGGAGTCCTTGACAAGGAGAACGTCAAGGGACAAAGATTGGCAGGGGAAAGAGCCTTTTTGCATGAGCTCACAGTGTTTTCACTTGGGAGAAGGGTCACACACATGGACCCATATATCATATCATTTCCAGCCTATGGTAAGAGCCTTTTGTTTACATTTTCTAACTTTCATACTCTTATCATTATGTTGCAGTGCATGGCTCCTCAAAGGAGAAAATTTCTCATGTTGCTCCATGAGCAAAGTTGGGCCAAACCATATGATGGGGACAACCACCTTACACATGACATTGGGAAAATGTATTTCCACTCCACACATGCTCAGCTAATTCATATGATTAGACTTGTATTTCAAAACATTTTTCCTTGTACATTTATGAAATAATGCTTTTTAAAACTGCGACGTTGCATCCACTTGGGAGATTGTTGGTAGCTCCAAGCACCACATGAAACCACCAGTGGTCCCTATATTTTGTTGCTAATAATGATATCCCTTGTTCATGTTGCTGGTATGTTGATGGAAGGCATGATTTTGAGTAGGACACAAGGGTTGAATGTGTCATTGAGGGGAGGTGATTCCCTTAGTTTATGTATTGCATGTTCTAATGGGAACATGAGGGGAGACATGGCCACCACAACCACCTATTTGCCTTATTTTGAGGTGGGCCATGAGTTTGATGATGATATCCATCCATTGTATTTATATGGGCATGTATTTGATCTTGTATTGCTCGTTCACTCATCTATTTACTATTCAATAGTAGAGGTGATATTTTCTGTATAGTGCTTGCCATGTTATTGTCTGCAGCTGCAATGGATGAGATTGTGTTGTAACCCTATGAGACATTATTTGTACCTTCCTTCCCATGGTTTAACCTACAACAAACATGTCATTAGGATATTCTATGATGATCATGTCTTATTCATCATGGATGAAGTGTCTTGGGCCAACTTGTTCTTCATTGATGGAGGAGAGGTCCTTGGAGGATTGCTCTTCATTTTGCCACTTAAGGGCAATAATTTTGCAGCCCATCATCACCACACAATCCACACTAATAATAATTGGAGAGGAGGATAGCATGGGGAAAGCTATGAAGCTTTCCATATTCAAATTTTCAGCCCACCTTCATTTCCGGAGCTCAAGGTGGAGGGAGATCTCTATGAGTTGCCATGTTGGGAGGAAACTTATGTTGTATGGATGATTTTTTGGGGATGGGAGATTCATATGGGGATGATGAGTCCCATTTTATATCAAATATCATGCCTCAAGGAGACCCTTAGACAACCCATTGTTTCTCCATGGATATTTGTTTCTACATGATAGCTATTCGGGGATGTTCACCAAAAGCTAGGTTGCACATGTTGGGGGGACAACTTGGAAACTTGATTAATGATATGACATACTTTTCTTGGAGGAGTTCATCATGCATGGATGCTACAGGGAGAGTAAAGGGAAATAAATCAGTCTATCCTTGCACTTGATTGAGGACAAGAAATCTTTGAGAGGGGGGGACTATAATATTCCAAATTTCTATGGAATATTAGATTTTGCCATTTTCACATAGGAGATGAATAACATGGGTAGGAGACCCATTAATTTCATGAGTAGGGAATAAAAATCCTCTTAGTGTGAAATAGGATCACTTATAGAGTTGGATTTCACACCCCCATGTGTGAAAAGAGACTTTTTGCAGGAAGACTAGGTCAAGTTTGACCAAGTGAAACAACGCAGTGATAAGAGGTGGAAGGCATCTTGTGGGACAGTGAAATGAAAGAGTAGGGAAGGTTCCTTGAAGGGGAAGCCATCATGCGTGGGACCCATGGATATGGGGGCTCACATTGTTTAAAAGGAGGGCAAGGCAACCATTGTGATGGATATTGAGTATTATTCATATTTTGGTCTCTTAGACCTATTGTAGTCTCTTGCTATTCAGCAGAGTTGCAGTGTTGATTAGCACGAGGGAGTCCTGTTTAGGATTTCCTCTCATTCTTGGAGGATTGCACTCCATTCCCGATATTCAGGCATTGAGGTCAAGCATCAGCCTTCTTCATCAGTGCAGTTTCAGCTGGAGATTGTGCAGTGTTGCTAGGTGTTGCAGGGGAGGTTTTCTACAACACCATCCTTGGCTAGTTTTCTAGAGGAGGGAGCTTCCATTACCTTGGGAGATCAGTAATGGAGGTTTATGAGTATATTCCACCATATTTGGAACCTGGCCAACCACTTACCATCATTAGTAATGCAGTCCCTTTCTTAGACAACATTATTATTGGGGAGCATTTGCAGTGAGGGATTAGAAGATAGTTTGGAGGGTGAGATCTTAGGTGAGATGCTTAGCCTTTCATTCTAGAGATCCATTGGAGAATATATTTTCATTGGTTGCAGCATCTTCATTCTTCTCCACTTATTTCCAGTTCTTGAGTTGCTGCTGCTACCTAGCAACTCCGACATTTTGCAGTTTTGCTTATTTTAGCCAATCCTTCTAGGATTGACTTGACGTAGCGATTGGGAGCTTAGATGTTCTCTCCCAATGACTATATGAACCATATATTTTCATATATATGTATTGACATGTGTTTTAGTATTTCATCCATTATCCATATAAAACTGCGCAGTTATAGCCTAGGGCTTTATTCATGTAGCAGTGTTCTTCATATTTTCATGTACATGTCTATTGAGGCTTGTATTGCCTTGCTCGAGTGACCATTTCCTCATGGATTTGCATATATTATGCTGCTATGGCATATAATGATGGCTATTTGACACTCCCGACATTTTATGTGTTAATATGTCATTGTTGTTTCCATTGGTGTATTTGTATATTGTTGTAGCTCCACATTGGATTATCTTAAAATATTCCCAATAGTGTATATTTTCCCTCATTTGGGATATTAGAGGAGTTCATATTGGAACTATATATAATATTTTGTGTATTATTTTCATTGATGGGTGTAATATTTCTTGGTTCCTGAAAGTGGAGCAAAAAATTTAGCAGTCTCTAGAGAAAAGACTATGTTGTGGCATCAAAGACTTGGACATATTGGAGAGAGGGGAGTTCGAGTATTGCATGATAATGGTATGGTAGAGAATATGTCTAATTTCTCTCTGAATTATTATTTATATGAAAATTGTGTACATGGGAAGAAAAATCAGGTAAGTTTCCCCTTTGGTGCAAAGAGGGTGAAAGGGATATTAGATCTTGTGCACAATGACTTGTTTGGACCTATGTTGATTCCATCAATGGGTAAGTTTTTGTGCTAAGTTTCATTTATATATGAATTCTAATGGAATACATGGATATATTTCCTCGGGAATAAATCTGAAGTCTTTGATAGGTTTAAATTAAGGCTCTAGTGGGAAATTAAACAAAGAAGAATATTTAAGCCTTAAGGACAAATAATGGTGGATAGTTTTATAAGAATATATTTGAACAGTTTGAAAGAAGTGTGGTATAGCATGGTAGAATACTACTCCATACACACCTCAGAAAAATGGAGATGCAAAAGGAATGAAAAATATGTTAATGAAAAAGGAAAGGAGCATGCTTAGCGGTATTGAGTTAGGATAGGAATTCTGGCAGAGGCCGTGGAACTGCATGTCACTTCTTTAATAGATCATTTGCATAAATGGTGAAGGATAAGACTCCACATGAGGTATGGACTGATAATAAACCCTTTCTCTCACATCTTAGTGTATTTGGCTATGATGCATATGTACATGTTCCAAAGGATAAAAAAATCAAGTTGGATACTAAATATAAAAGGTGCATATTTATTGGGCATGAGTATGGTTTGAAAGGTTATAAGCTTTGGAACCCAGAAACAAGGAAGGTTGTGTAAAACCGAGATGTGGTGTTTAGAGAGGTGAAAGATGTTATTAAACATGAATTCCTACTAAAGGAATATGAAAAGATAGAGTTTGAATTGAATAATCAAGAATCAGACTCGACAAGAGAACATGGAACAAAAGAGGAAGAGTAGCACACTCCATTTTTTAGGATATTAGTTCAAGAGAGATGGAAACTAGAGAGGTATTGTATGTTTTATTTCTATTAAATTTTTTTCTTTATCTGTTATTGATGATGATCTCAGAACTATCTGGGAGGAATTAGATCCATAGGATAGAAAATTTTGGGAGAAGGTCTTGGTTGAACAAATGACATCTTTAGACAAAAATGAAGCTTAGGATCTGGTGGAGTTTATGGATAGAAAGAAACCCATTGACAACAAATGGATGTTTAAGAAGGATATGAATGCATAAGGAAAGGTGGAGAAATACAAAGATCTGTTGGTAGTGAAAGGATATTCATAGGTTCCAGGAATTGATTTTGGTGATATTTTCTCTCCTTTTTCTAAGTTAGGTTCTATTGTATCACTTTTAACTGTTTTTTCTGCTTTTGATTTTGAGGTAGAAAAAATGGATGTGAAGACAAAATTTCTTCACGGGGATATGGAAGAAGAGATGTACATGAAAAAACCAGAAGGATTTGTAGCAAAGGGTAATAAAGAATTGGTATATGTTAGGTCCCTATATCACTAGTATAGCCCCTTATTATTGTTAGTGTAAACCCCTTATTGTTATTATTGTACCCTTGTAACCCCCATTTTGTTATTATTGTGCCCTTAAATTATTATAGTTAGGTCGGCTAGGATTACATTGTGGCCCACTAGGATTACATTATGGCCCCATGGACTCCTATATATAGAAAGGAGGTTTTGTGAATTGTATCACCCAAGAATTGTTCATTCATGTAATGTATTGGAGGTTGCCCCCTCGAAGTGGCTTATTTTCTTCTCTTTTTGGAGTCAAGCACAACATTTGGTATCGTAGCTTTGGATTCTAGGGTTTCGTCAAGCCCAAAACGGTGTCATCGTGAATTTTTCACATAACTTTTTCTGCTGTTTCAAAGCTGAAATTTTTAGGGTGCGAAGAAAAAAAATCCAGAGGAAGCTGGTATAAAAATTTCAGAGTTTGATTCGCAATAATTGCGGAGATATGATCTTTGGAAGTTAGGTCTTTTTTCAGGCTCCTAAACAGGTCATCGTGGAATTTGCGCTATAATTTTTTTTCTACGAAGGTTCAGAATCTGAAATTCATATGGTGCAAAGCTAAAATCCTGAGGAAAGTCATCAAAAAATTTCAGAGCTTGGTTCGCAATATGTTTGGAGATATGATCTGTGGAAGGTAGTGCTTTTTCAGGCTCCTGAATTTCATCTCAAAGAGGTGATCGTGGAAAAAGTTCAATAACTCTCTCCGAAGATTGGATTATGCCGTCAAAAGGGGTCACAGTACACGCCTGTAGTTTATTTTTCATCACTTCAGAAACAAAGGACAAACAGTTGACAACAATCAAGTCTTACAAGTTCGCTCTACTGAACTAGTCCATAATTAGGTAATTTTGGGAGATTGGACACAAATTTGTCTTGGAGAAGAATCAAAATCAGTCGACCTTATGGCATTTGAAAGAAGCTTCGTAGGGCTACTAGGCTGAATTTCAGATATCGAATATTTTCAATTATAGAGATAATTCAATTTCAATATAGAGCTCCTCAAAAGCAAGTAAAAGGTGTGTATTTTTTTTTCCCGAATTGCATGTCTTGTTTGAAGAATCAAGTTGAATTGATTCCAAGGGCATATTGTAGAATATATATCAGTATTAGATTCTAAAATGGCCCCTAAAAAGAATTCAACACCCATTAAGCCTTTAGAAGGCTCTACTATGACTCATGAAGACGAAGAATGGCAACATGACATCAAAATTACAAGAGCAAGTGCAACAAATTTCGCTCTCGCAAAGAGCAACAAAAAATGACATGGATGTTTTGAAGAAAGGAGTGGAAACTAAGATGGATGGTTTGAAGAAAGGCATGGAAGCTAAGATGAATGGTTTGGAAGCTAAGATGGATGGCATGGAAGTGGGTATGGAAGCTAAGATGGATGACATGGAAGCTAAGATTGATGAAAAAATGAAAGACATGAAGAATGATCTAAAAGCAGACATGGAAGGTTTGACAAAGTTGATACAAGAAATGTTTCCTAATGGTGAAAAGATAGTAGAGGAAACTCATGATGACAACAAAATAAATGTTAATCGTGATTTCATAAACTCTAATGTTGGAGGGAAGAACCACCATATTCCAAAAATGGATATGAGGAAGTTTGATGGAAAGGATGCTATAACATGGATACTACGTATGGAGCAATTTTTTGATCTCCAGTAACGTGCAAACACTACAATGTACGCATTGCAACTTTACATTGTAACAAAATACATTTGTATGGTATCGATGGCTTTTCCCGTAAAAAAATTGTCACTTGGTCAATTTTTACGGAGGAAATGATAGCACATTATGAGGATACAAAGAGCAACACCTTCTTTACCCAATTGATAAATCTCAAACAAAAGGGTTTAGTGGGGCAGCACATTGAGGACTTCTTCACGGGGATATGGAAGAAGAGATGTACATGAAAAAACCAGAAGGATTTGTAGCAAAGGGTAATAAAGAATTGGTATATGTTAGGTCCCTATATCACTAGTATAGCCCCTTATTATTGTTAGTGTAAACCCCTTATTGTTATTATTGTACCCTTGTAACCCCCATTTTGTTATTATTGTGCCCTTAAAATTATTATTGTTAGGTCGGCTAGGATTACATTGTGGCCCACTAGGATTACATTATGGCCCCATGGACTCCTATATATAGAAAGGAGGTTTTGTAAATTGTATCATCCAAGAATTGTTCATTTATGTAATGTATTGGAGGTTGCCCCCTCGAAGTGGCTTATTTCTAAGGCGTGAATATCTCTTTTCTTCTCTTTTTGGAGCTGGTTACACAACAATATACATGTTAAAAAGTCTTTGTATGGGTTAAAGCAGTCACGGATGATGTGGTATCAAAAATTTGATACATACATACAGGGAATTGGATTTACAAGGAGAAAAGAAAATCACTATGTTTATTTTAAATTAATTGGTGAATTTGTTATTTATTTGGTATTGTATTTGGATGATATCTTGCTGGTTGGAAATTACAATGAAATTATATAGGATTTTAAGACCTAATTGTCCTCCAAATTTGACATGAATTAGGATCTTGGTGTCAAAAACTATATTATTGGGATCAAAATGAAATCTAATCAGGAAAAGAGGAAGCTATGGTTAAAACAAAGGAATTATGTCTATACAATGTTACATATTTTTAATATGCATGATAATAAACCAGTAAAGGTTCCTATTCCTATAGGTGTAAATTTATATGTTGAACAATGTCTCAAGGCATGGAAAGAGGAAGAGGACATGTCCCATGTTCCATATGAAAGTGCAGTTGGTAGCTTGATGTATGCAATGGTATTTACTATACGAAACATTGCACATGTAGTTGGTGTTTTGAGGAGGTTTATTTCAAAAATTGGGAAGAAGCATTGGACAACAATGAAATGGGTTTTCAGGTATTTGTGTGACACTGGTGATTATGGTTTGTGCGACCAAGGAATACTAGGTTTGGGTAGAGTTTTGGACATATGTGGCTGTGTTGATGCATAGTAGGTTAGAGATATGGATCAAAGAAGATCTGCGGGTGGGTATGTATTTAACCAATTTGGAGGAGAATATTATTTGGAAGAACAAGAGGCAGTCTCTATTTGCACTTTCAACTACATTGATTGAATATGTGGAAGCCACTCATGTTGGTTGCAGACAAGTATGGGGTTTGTACAACAAGCTATAAGGATAGATTGATATAGCCAAAGTGAATTTTTCTTGGAAAATAACCTTGATTATCATTAGAAGAGAAAGCACATTGATGTTCAATATGTTATACACTTGAAGTGTGAAGAATATCAAAATATCAGAAATACGAGAAAAATATTACCAATAACACAAAAATAACACATGAAATGAGACAAGCTCCAATATATTTTATTATTTAGAAGTAGAGTGCAATGTTCACATCCCTCTTCGAGGGGGAAACCTCCAACCAAAAAGAGATCAATTACAATAAAACTTGACAATACTTTCCTTGTTATCTAAGACTATATATAGGTCCATGACATCAAAAACCCTAAATGCTCATGTTCCATTGCACAATATAGGTTAACCACCTTATTTATTAACAGTGGCCCATTTATAACTAATTTTGGTCCCTTTTATAAAGTGTGAGTCAACCACTTACAATAATGATTAATGTGGATAAATACTTATGGTATTTATTATATCAACTAACTAATTATGACTTTAACGATGCCCCTTGGGCTTATTAAATAAATAAAGGGGTTAGGTTTAGACATTGACATGTCCTCCCCCTTCAAAATCAACCTTGTCCTCAAGGTTGAGGCTGTGGAAAATACTGAAGAATAGTGGTCGATTCCCATGTCGCATCCTCTAGAGATGTGTCTTTCCATTTGATGAGGGCTTCCTTGATCGTGCGGTCATGAAGATGTCTTAATTGAGCATAGAGGACCTGTTCGGGTTTGAGCCAAATTGAACCTTCCTCACCCAATTCTAGCATAATTTTATAAATCTTGTAATTGCTTCCCATGACTTTATTGAGGTAAGATACATGGAATACTAGGTGTATTTTTGAAGTGGGAATTAGGGCTAGTTTAAAAGAGACTACGCTGATATGTTGAATTACCTGATCAGGTTCATATAATTTTGGGGATAATTTATTGAAGCCCTTTTCTTTGAGAGAGGTTTGTTTATAAGGAAAGAGTCACACAAACAATTTTTTACCAGCTTGAAATTACCTTTCTAAATGGTATTGGTCAGCCTATTGATTCATCGAGTTCTAAAAATACTGGAGATTATATCTGAGTTGATGGATCATGTCAGCATGGTTTTAAAGGATTCTATCAACATCAAGAACTTTGGAAGATCCTAGGAGATAAGAAGGCCATGAAGGTGGAAGTCAGCCATGCAATGCCTCATATGGTGTCATCATGGTGGGTTCATGATAGTAAGTATTATACCACCATTCAACTAAAGGTAGCCACTGTACCCATTGATGCTAATTTTTTGAAGTGATGATAAGTGATACTCAGTTGGCTTTTTGTGCCCTATAGCTTGAACATTTATTACCAAAAAATGTTGGTGAAAGTGGAGTCTCGGTTGACACAATGGAAGTCGCATGAAACACAGTTATAATATTTGATCCATGAAAACTTCAGCCACTAATTTTGGGGTAATGGGTGTGGTAAAGTGAAAAAATAAGAATATTTGGAAAGTCTGTCAATGACCACCATGGCGACTAATTTATCTCCTAGCTTTGGGAAACCAGTAATGAAATCCATGGAGAAATCTATCCAGATGGAATCAGGTAGTAGAAATGGTTCTAATGTTCCCTATATCTTGATCATTTCCACTTTGTTGTGATGGTAGACTTAGAATTCAACTACAAAAATGAGAATGTCTCATTTCATTCCGACCTAAAAGAAATAGCAGGGTGCACATGCATAAGTATTTTGAAATCCTGAATGCCTTGTGATGGGTGATGAGTAAAACTCTTACAAGATGTGGGTTTTGAGGGTGGAGGTTGGGAGAGTGCCACCCAATCATTATAGTGAAGAATATAATCCTTCCAAGAGTAACCCTATGAAGGATTAAGGTCTCTGCATAACCTATTGATGAGATAAGAAAGAGAGTGGTGGGAGAACCATTCATTTCAGGCCTCTACAATCCAAGTTGATATGGGCAGAGAGAGGGAGGGAAGGGTTCTATCTTCCTCAAATTGGATAGATAAGGAATAATCCATGAAATTTTCATGTCCCTTCTTACATAATATCTCACAATCATAGTCCAACATTTTGGTGATCCATATATGTTTTTGTGGTGACGATAAACACTGCTCTAGGAAATACTTCAGGCTATGATGGTCTGTGCAGATTTACAAATTTCTACCCAATAACTATGGTTTCCAAGTGTACACTACATGTAAGATGACCATAATTTATTTATCGTAGGTATATTGACCCAAATTAATTCCACTGAGTTGTTTACTAGTGAAATCTATTATTTGAGCTTCCTACATTAATACTTCTCCAGTCCCCATACTTAAAGAATCACATTCAATCACAAATTTTTTGTGAAGTATAGTAGGGCCAAAAACGGTGCGGAGAACATGGCCTGTTTGGGAACCAAGAACATCTGTTGAGCTACATCATTCCAGAGAAATAATTTTTTCTTGAGAATAATTGTAATGGGCCTAGCAACATGACCATAATTTTAAAAAAAAATGTGATAGTATCTAGTGAAACCCAAGAATCCACTCAAGTTTTTTAAGGTTTTTTGTTGGGGCCAATATTGCATTGCCTAAATATTTTTATGAATAACCCTTACTCTAGTGCAACCCACAATGTGTCCCAAATACTCCACTTATTTAATGCCAAAATAATACTTGGATAGTTTGAAAAATAATTTGTGATCCTGCATAAGTTGCAATAACTTTTCAACATGCTCAAGATATGTGTCCCATGTTATGTTGTAGATAAGGATGTCATCAAAAACATTCTGACATATTTTTTAGAAGGTGGTTCATGAGGCTCTAAAAATTGGATGGGGAATTACAAAGACCAAATGTCATGACCAAGAATTCATAATGCCCTTCATGTGTTCTCAAGGATATCTTGGGAATGTATGCCACCTTCCTTCATCTGTATTTGGTGATAGTCCAAGAGAAGGTTCAACTTGGTAAAAAAATTGGCACCATGAAATTCATCAAGTAGGTCATGAACTATAAGGATAGGAAATGTTTCCTTGATGGTGAGTTTATTGAGGGCCCAAAATTCTAGACACATGCACGATTCACCATCTTTCATTAAAATCATGGCCACTACGAATTAATAAGGGTTGGTGTTGGGACGAATAACACCTGATGTGAGGAGTTCCTTGATAATTTTTTATTGTCATTCTTTTGTGAAAAATGATATCTACAAGGAAAAACATTGGGTGGAGGTGTCCTTGGAAGAAAAGGGATTATATGATCATATTCACCCCTAAACGGTGGAACCTCCTTGGGTTTGTCAAAAACCCGTTGGTGCTGGTCCAATACCTGCTGCATATATAGATGAATGTTAACAAGAGTGGATTCAATGGCGTGTATCACATTGAATTGTGATATTAACCCATGATGGCCCTTTTTTAAAATATTATACATTCCATGTGAGTTAATGATATTTGGAGCACCTTCTAGGATTCATTGTAGTGACATATGAGTGTGGCCATTCCGCTTAAAGCTCGTATATAGCTTTTGAAAGTCCATGGCAATAGGGCCCAGTGTGTGGAGCCATTCAACACCAAGAAAAATTCCACAACCACCCATTTCAATGGATAGCATGTGGGCTTTAAGGTGATAACCCCCAATCCAGATATTAACATTTTCACAGCGCCCTTCACATTTCATGCTCCCCCCATCAGCGCTAAAGACATGGAAATTAAATACTGCCCTCATAAAATAATGAATGACCTCTACTACCCTATTATGGAAAAATTTATACATGATTCCACTATCAGTAAACACCACCACTAGCCTATGTTTAATAAAACTTTTGATTTTGATTTTCTATGGAGAAAAAATGTCCACAAATTCCTAGAGTGAGATAACCAACTAATTTGTTGTAGTTTTAGTATCTATGACAATGTTTGTGGTTATTTTAGGTTCACCCTCTTCCTCCTCATTCATTTTAGTTGATGAAATCTAATTTCGGAGCTTTCTTTAGTAGTGTTTATTTGAAACAATTTTGGTTCCTTGAATTTATTTCCTAGGTAATATTTTTCATCACAGTAGTAGTAGAGCCCTTGTTTCCTTCTTTTGGCCATTTCTTCCAGCATTACCTTTTGAAACTGAAGCGTTTTGGTGGGACCCGTGGAAGGGCTGGGGCATACACATGAGGAAAAATTTGGATGGTTGGATTGGGAATTTAGCATAGTTTCTGCATCTAAGGCCTTGCAACATGGTTATAACCAAGTAGTCGGTTATTGCATTTGAACATGGGCTTGGATGGCTTCGTTTAGGCTGCTAATGAAACATTCCATGTAAAAGGCATATCCTAGGTCCTCAATTCATATGGCCAATTTTTCAAAGGTTGTAGTGAAGTCTCGTATTATACCAGTTTGTGTGAGTTTAGTAAGGTGACCCAAAAAGTGAGATTACCGATCAAAATGGGCATAAACAACTTTCAAGAACATGCTCCAAGTTGGCCCCCTTAGATATAATTTCTGATACCACTTCCACCACTTACATCACTCTTGGTTCAAGTAAAGAGCTCCCATATGTATTTTAGTGTCAAAATCCAGGATATTATTGAGCTGCAAATATTGTTCCATTTGCGCCACTCATATTGCCAACTTAGAGGCATCAAATTTTTACATGTCCAACTTGGATTTGTTGTGGCTTCAATATTGGTGACCCCTAATGAAGGTGGTGGTTGTATTATCCTTCAACGTGGGTATTGAAATTGTGCTTATCCACCATGGGATCTTTATCCTTGCTCAGTGTACCTAACACTGTTACTTGGACATTGGCATCAAAGGAATTCTGGAAGTCCTGGAATTGTTTCACCAATTTGACCACCTTCTTTAGTGCCATAGCTTGAGCCTCGGTATCATTCATACATTTTACCTCGTCATTTTTTAATATTACTTAAGAGTATTATGGGTGCAAAGAGAGGAAGCTCAAGAGTCTATAGATACAGGCCACTTGAAGTTGCTCCTAGAAACATTTGGTACCACATGAAAATTGGGGGCTTATAAGTGAATTGTATCACTGCAATCATCTCGTCATCCTGAATATTGTGGGTTAGGTCTCTTGCAAGTAGCCCAGGGTGACCCCATACTATGGAAAATCAAATCCAAAATGCTCAATACTATAAAATGTTTTGTGAAAATCAGAGTTGGCATGTAGCTGAAGGACCCCGAGTTCCTGGCATTGAAAAATGTTCTGGTATAAGTTCATCAAGTTTGTAGTGGCCAAAAACATAATTGCACAAATAATCGTAACAAAAATATGGTGATCGGGATCTCATCTGGACAACAAAGACAAAAATCCCAACTGTTGGATTTAATATAGATGGTGGTGGTAGAACCCCAACTGCTCGGCAGCGTGAAAGTCAGGAGGAATATTTTCAAACAGCAAAGGGATTTATGGTCACAAAGGAGTGTTAGGTGCTATAGATCAAAATATACGTAGGGTTCCAAAACTAGTACTTGACACTATTTTTTAGAGCATCAACTGAGGGTCAACCATATCCTTACCCGTATAACCCAACTACCCTTTGTATGTGGGAGTAATCTCCTCAAGAGTTGTTCTTAGTGTACTATATAATCAATATGTCTCATAACTTATACATGGTTGAGTTTCATGATAACCTAGGGTGGGCTTTTGATATACCGAAAGGTACGTGGAAGTGTAGTCTATGCACAGTTATGTCCAATGCGATAGTACTCGAATGGGTACCCATAGGGGTTATAACGGAGCCTAATAAGCATTACCACCTCTTGTAGTTATGTCATGAAGGCCTCCCCAAATTCACATGTTTATGCATTCAACGATAGATCTTGTGGTTTAAAGACGCCAGAACATGTCTCTAGCCATTTTTTTTCCAAAATTGGAGGTGCAGTTGGATGAAGAAAGTTCCTTGATACCACTTGTTATACACTTGATCTGTGAATAATATCAGAATGCGATAAATATGATAAAAATATTTCCAAAAAAATAGAAATAACATGTGAAATGAGATGAGTTTCAAAATATTATATTATTCAGAAGTGTAATGCAATGTTCACTTTCCACCTTATAGATTAACTATGAAATTTTTATGACTAATTGTAGGCCCTTTTCTATAATGTGGGTTAAACACTGAGAATCATTATTAATGTGGATAACCTCTTATGAGATTTACTAAATCATGTAACTTATTATGACTCTGAGAAGGCCCCTTGGGCTTATTACATAAATAATTCGGTTAGTGTTTGGACTCTAAATAATATCACTTTTAGAGGGATATGATTGAAGACAAAAAAGTGTTGCTAGTAAAGGTAGAAAAGTTGAAGAATGCTGCAGTTGCATTGAAAATTTGTGACCCAAGAGAATTTTTGTTGTGTAACCAGCTCCAAAAATAGAAGAAAAGAGATATGAACGCCTTAGAAATAAGCCACTTCGAGGGGGAAACCTCCAATACATTACATAAATGAACAATTCTTGGGTGATACAATTTACAAAACCTCCTTTCTATATATAGGAGTCCATGGGGCCATAATGTAATCCTAGTGGGCCACAATGTAATCCTAGCCGACCTAACAATAATTTAAGGGCACAATAATAACAAAATGGGGGTTACAAGGGTACAATAATAACAATAAGGGGGTTACACTAACAATAATAAGGGACTATACTAGTAACATAGGGACCTAACATGCCCCTCTCCTTCAAAAAAGTGTTGTCCTCAACGCTTGAGTAGCTCTGGGTGCTTCTGTATAAAATTCTCATCCTCCCATGTAGAATCTTCAGTGGGTAAGTTCTTCCACTTGATGAGATACTCTGAAAATGATCAATTCCGTAGCTGTCGAGTTCTTGTTTCCATGACTGCTTCAGGTTCCAATATGATTTTTCCTTCCTCATCAAGTTCTGGCAATATTGTTTGAACCGGAAGATTTTCACCTATAACCTTCTTTAAGCATGAAACATGGAAAACTGGATGTACTCGCGAAGAAGCAGGAAGCTCCAATTTGTATGCCATAGAACCAATCTTTTGCAACACCTTGTAAGGACCATAGTACTTTGGTGACAATTTATTATCCTTCTTAGCTTGCTTGAGGGACATTTGTTTGTATGGTTGTGGCCGTAAAAATACCCAATCTCCTACATCAAAACTTCTCTCGCTGCGATGTTGATCTGCCTGTTATTTCATTCGATTTTGTGCCAAATTCAGGTTATCCTTTAAGAGTTGGAGAACTTCTTGCTGATGCTCGATGTGATCTTCCACTGCTTGAACCTTCGAATTTTCCCTTAAAGATGATGTGATGGATGGTGGATGATATCCATAAAGTGCCACAAATGGGGTCATTTTTGCTGCAGTATGGAAGGAAGTGTTATACCACCATTCAGCAAGAGGTAACCACTTGACCCATTGTGTTTGTTTATCAGATACAAAAAAACGAAGACATCCTTCCAAACATTTATTTACTATCTCAGTTTGACCATCAGATTGAGGATGATAAGATGAGCTATGAGCTAATTGAGTACCCAAACAAGAAAATAGCTCCGTCCAAAAATTTCCAGTAAAAATGGGATCTCTGTCGCTCACAATAACCCTTGGGCTTCCATGTAGCTTTTGAATTCTGTCCATAAATGTAGTAGCAACCGTACTTGCTTTAAATGGATGAGATAAAGCACAAAAGTGTGCATACTTGGTAAGTCTATCAACTACCACCATGATGACACTCTTTCCTTCGGACTTAGGTAAACCTGTGATAAAATCCATTGAAATTTCCTCCCAACGTTGACTTGGAATGGATAAAGGTTGTAGAAGTCCTGGGGTCTTAATTTTTTCCACTTTATTCTGCTGGCAAACCAAACATTCTGCCACAAACTTTTGAATATCAGATTTAAGGCCATCCCAAAAAAATTCTTTCTTCACCCCGTGGTAAGTTTTTAAAAATCCTGAGTGTCCTCCTAAAGGAGAAGTGTGCAATTCCAGAAGAATCTTTTGTTTTAGTTGGGAATTCTTACAAAGATATAAGCGATCTTTGTACCATAAGGAATCATTTTTCCAACTAAATGTATCAGATGTACTAGGATCTTGCTACAACTTTTGAATGAATATCCATACATCTTTGTCCTTCTTCCATTCATCTCTTGCTTCAGTTATCCAATCTGGTTGGATAATAGAAATGGCACAAAGCAATGCTTCCACCTCTTCATTCTTTCTCGAGAGTGCATCTGCAACAACATTCAGCTTTCCTTTTTTGTAGATTATTTCAAAGTCGTAACCCAACATCTTTGTGACCCATTTTTGCTGTTCTTCTGACGATTGTCTTTGTTCCAAAAAGTGTTTAAGACTATCATGATCAGTTTTTACCTTGAAGTGTCTTCCCATTAGGTAAGTTCGCCATTTCTTTAGTGCATGCAGTATTGCTAACATTTCCTTCTTATAAATAGGTTTTTGTAAATACTTTCCTTTGATTGGACGACTTTCAAAAGCAATGGGTCTTCCTTCCTGCATTAAAACTGCACCAATTCCATTTCCTGAGGCATCACATTCCACAATAAAGGGTTTTGTGAAGTCTGGTGTAGCTAAGACCGGTGCTAGGCACATTGCCTCTTTAAGACGTTCAAAGGCCTTAGTTGCTTCAGGAGTCCATGAAAATGCATCTTTCTTCAATAATGTTGTTAGAGGTGCCGCTATTCTCCCATAATTCTTAACAAACTTGCGATAATACCCTGTTAACCCGAGAAATCCTCGCAACTTCTTTATGGTTGTGGGGACTTTCCATTCCTTAATGGCTTTAATTTGTTAGGGTCTACTTTAACACCCTCGTGAGATACAATATGACCCAGATATTCCACCTCTTGTACTCCAAAGAAACATTTGGATTTTTTTGCATATAATTGTTTCTCCCGCAATAGTTTGAGCACCCTGTCAACATGTTCAACATGATCCTTCCAAGACCTGTTGTAGATTAGTATATCATCAAAAAATACTAGCACAAATTTTCTAAGGAAGGGTTTGAAAATGGAATTCACTAACCCTTGAAATGTAGAAGGTGCATTGGTAAGGCCAAAAGGCATGACCAAAAATTCATAATGACCCTCATGAGTTCGAAATGTTGTTTTTGGAATATCTTCGGTCTTCATTCTAATTTGATGATATCCTGAATGAAGATCCAACTTGGTAAAATAAATTGCTCCATGTAATTCATCCAATAATTCATCAATCACAGGAATGGGAAATTTGTCTTTAATGGTGAGCTTATTGAGCTCCCTATAATCCAGACACATTCGCCATCATCCATCCTTCTTGTGTACCAATACTACAGGAGCAGAGAAAGAACTTTGACTAGGTTGAATTATACCCGCCTCTAACATTTCTGCAATCATACGTTCAATTTCGCTTTTTGGAAGTAAGGATATCTATAAGGCCTGATGTTTGGAGGAACACTTCCTGGAATCAAATGAATAGCATGATCATGATCACGAATAGGTGGGAGTCCTTTGGGAGTTTCAAACACCTTGGAATGATTGTCCAAGACTGGTTGGAGATCTACAGAAATAGATGATTTTGATGTTGGAACTTCTAGTGAGCATAATTGTGCAATTACGCCTCGCTGTTCTTTCTTTAGAAGCTTTGTCATGACATTAGAGCTTATTATCCTTCCTTGCTTCCCCGCAATACCCCGTAATTCGACTTCCTTTCCTTCTGAAAAAAATTTCAAGAAAAGTTCTTGAAAATTAAAAGCTACCGTCCCCAAAGATTGTAACCATTGTACTCCTAGTACAACATCAGCACCTCCCATAGGAATGGAAAGCATTGGACTAGTAAATACATATTCCCCCATGGTTAGCTTGATATTATGACATTTTCCTAAGCAATTTATAGTTCCTCCATTTGCAACCATTACTTGACATTTTGGTGCTGGGTATAGGAAACAATTTAATTCCTTGGCTACCTTACAATGAATAAAATTATGGGTGCTACCCGAATCAATCAACACTATTACCTTTTTCTTCTTGATTTGTCCTTCTATCTTGAGAGTTTGAGGAGTGGTAATTCCTGCCAGTGCATTACACGATATGGTCGGATTCATTTCTTCCTCTTCTAGGGCTGGTTCCTGGTGTATATCCTCTTCTTGTTCATTTTCTTCTTCTTCACAATCTATGTAAAATAATTTCTTCTCAGCACACTTATGACCTTTAGTGTATTCGCTATCACAACTATAGCAAAGCCCTTTTGCTCTTTTTTCTTCCAATTGTTGTGGTGTCAACCTTGTAGGTTGTGGAAATCTAGGCGTAGCAACACTTCCTTTATAGAATTGAGTGGTAGGCTTCCTTGTCGCCATAATTTTACATTCAACTTTTCTTGCCAACCTGAATGCCTTCTCCAATGATTCAGGTTCCAAAACATGAACTTCATGTTGGATGTTATCCTTTAGAGTACCTAAGAAGAGATCAATCCTGTGTTCCTCTGGAATATTAGTTACCCTTATATTCAATTTTTGGAAGTCCTCAATGTGCCGCCCCACTAAACCCTTTTGTTTGAGATTTATCAATTGGCTAAAGAAGGTGTTGCTCTTTGTATCCTCATAATGTGCTATCATTTTCTCCGTAAAAATTGACCAAGTGACAATTTTTTTACGGGAGCAAAGCCATCGATACCATACAAATGTATTTTGTTCTAAATGTAAAGTTGCAATGCGTACCTTTGTGTGTTTTGCACATTATGGAGATCAAAATATTGCTCCATCTGTAGTATCCATGTTACAGGATCCTTTCCATCAAACTTCCTCATATCCATTTTTGGAATATGGTGGTTCTTCCTGTCAACATTCGAGTTTATGAAATCATGATTAACATTTATTTTGTTCTCATCAGGAGGTTCTTCTCCTATATTTCCGCCATTAGGAATCATTTCTGGTTTTAAGCTTGTCATCAAGCCTTCCATGTATGCTTTTATATCACTCTTCATGTTTTCCATGTTGTCTTTTATGTCATCCATCTTAGCTTCCACGCCATCCATCTTGGCTTCCACGCCTTTCTTCAAACCGTCCATCTTCAATTCCATGCCTTCCATCTTAGCTTCCATGCCTTTCTTCAAACCTTCCATCTTCACTTCCACACCTTTCTTCAAAACTTCCATTTCATTTTTTGTTGCTTTTTGCGAGAGTGAAATTTGTTGCACTTGCTCTTGTAATTTTGATAGATCATGTTGCAATTCTTCATCTTCATGAGTCATAGTAGAGCCTTCTAAAGGCTTAATGGGTGTTGAATTATTTTTAGGGGCCATTTTAGAATCCAATATTGATATCTATTCTACAAGCTGCCCTTGGAATCAATTCGACTTGATTCTTCAAACAAGACTTATGCAATTCGGAAAAAAAAATACACACCTTTTACTAGCTTTTAGGAGCTCGCTATTGAAATTGAATTATCTATGTAATTGAAAATATTAAATATCTGAAATTAAGCCCTGTAGTAGCCCTCTGAAGCTTCTTTCAAATGCCACAGGTCTGACCTGATTTGGATTCTCCAAGACAAAGTTGTGTCCAATCTCCCACAATGACCTAATTCTGGACTGGTTCAGTAGAGCGAACTTGTACGACTTGCCACGTGTCACTGTTTTGTCCTTTGTCTCTGCAATTGATAGCCAAGAAACTACAGGCCGTGTGCTTGCGACCACTTTTGACGGCACTCCAATCCAATATCCAGAGAGAGAGTTATTGAACTTTTCCCACGATCACCTCTTTTAGATGAAATTCAGGAGCCTGAAAAAGCACTACCTTCCACAGATCATATCTCCAAAAATATTGTGAACCAAGCTCTGAAATTGTTTTATGAATTTCCTCAGGATTTCAGCTTCGCACCATATGAATTTTAGATTCTGAACCTTCGTAGAAAATAATTTATAGCGCAAATTCCACGATGACCTGTTTAGGAGCCTGAAAAAATACCTGACTTCCACAGATCATATCTCCGAAAATATTGCGAACCAAGCTCTGAAATTTTTAGACAATCTTCCCCAGGATTTCAGCTTCGCACCCTAAAAATTTCAGCTTCTGAAACTTTGTAGAAAAAAAGTTATAGCGAAAATTCCACGATGACCTGTTTGGAGCAGCGAAACCCTAGAATCCAAAGCTCTGATACCAAATGTTGTGTAACCAGCTCCAAAAATAGAAGAAAAAAGATATCAACGCCTTAGAAATAAGCCACTTCGAGGGGGAAACTTCCAATACATTACATAAATGAACAATTCTTGGATGATACAATTTACAAAACCTCCTTTCTATATATAGGAGTCCATGGGGCCATAATGTAATCCTAGTGGGCCACACTGTAATCCTAGCCGACCTAACAATAATAATTTAAGGGCACAATAATAACAAAATGGGGGTTACAAGGGTACAATAATAACAATAAGGGGTTTACACTAACAATAATAAGGGGCTATACTAGTGATATAGGGACCTAACATTTTTTCTTGGTGTAGAGAAACAATGGGTCTTGCAACCATAGACCAATAACTTGTGCATTCATGCAACCCCCTATGTGGAAGGAAAACAAGGAGTGGGAGAATGTTATGTATGTGTTATATTCTTTCCATTACTATCCTTAGGAATTTTAATGTTGTTTCGAGCACATCTAGGGGTTGTAGTGGGGTATTACCAACCCCCTACATGTGGTGCGGGACAACACCCTGAGATAGTTGGGTGAACCAAAGGATGGGGGGCAGATCCAAGGATGGGGGGAGGACATAGCCATGGTTTTACACATGGCTTTCACACATGGTTTTGGGAATGATGGATTTTCCCATGGTATTTTGTAGATCTCGTCAAGGATATCATGATTACGTCCTAATCAATAGTTAATGGATTGGTTTTTATGAATGCTTCAACATGTATATAATGTATTGTAACATTGAAAGGAATATAATGAAAAATAAATCTAGTTTTCCTATTTTGGATTGCAGGAGAAAATCCCTATTTATATTTTTTATGTTCTTTCCATTGTTTATTTTTATGTTTTAAGAATATTTGCTGGTAATTTATGTATAGTGTTAAAACCTGCAATTTCCCCCTTGTGATGTGTAAGTTGAGAAGCTTTATGAAGGGATCAGAGATGGAGATTTGGATTCTTTATGTGTGGTGGTTTTGTTGGTTGACCATTATCCATCTTCATTTTAGATGGTGATTTTTCCTGTTGACAATTAATTATCTTCCATTGATACTAGTGGTTTATGGTTTACCACTAACCATTTTAACATAAACAATGTGGTATTTTTGGATGACCATTTACAAATTCTACTTCATAAATTTACTCCTCCTTATAAAAGTGCAGGGGAGTTTTTATTTATCATTGTGTCCCCCACATGAAGTGTGGAGAGTACCATATTTGAATTTAGACAACATATAAAATTAGATTTGGTTCCTTGTAGAAATCATGTGGAATGATTGCTTGATATATTTTTTCTTTTGTATTTTTTTTTATTTTTATTTTTTACCTTTGTCTTTATTAGAAATTAAACTTATGTAGTTTATTTACCTACTGATTCCGTATCCATGAATATATACATCCATAATGAATTCTCTTTTTAACCTACGTATGATTTTGACATTTCTTTCTTAGGTGGTTTTTCTTCCCACAATGAAGACAAGGATGAATATAAAAACAATTACTCTCCATATGACCAACTCTTTGACAACGTTGGAAAATTTTATTAAGATTATGGACATGTTAAATAAGTATCGCACTCACAAACGAAATTGGTCTTGACTAATATAGAATATACAAGTTATTTCTATAATATCCCATTCCATGTTGATTTTTATCGAATGATATCTCTTCCCAAGGTCTAACAAACATCCTTAAAATACCAATTTATTATACTTTTTCTTCATATATTCTACTACCGATGTTGTTGGTATTATGTGATTCTTCTTTTGATTAATCTTCATTCATTGATTACTTCATCAATTCACTACATGATTCCATATCCATCAGGTCTTTTGTATCACAATGAGCATAAACAACCTATATTATGTCTTTATGTCAAAATTTTCATCAACCTTTTGCATGATTTCATTTGTATCCCATGTTTCGTCAATATTTTGGTGAATATCCTTTGTATAATATGTCGCATCAATCCTCTCTAGTATCTCCCCCATGTCACAACTTCCATTAACCTTCTATATGAGTTCATTTGTATCACAAATTTCATTATCCTTTTATCTTAGATCCTTTGTGTCACAAATTGCATCTACCTTACCTATATATCTTGCATCAAGCATGTCGTCAATTTGATATTACTTTTCTCTTGATTTTATTTGAAGTGCTTCAATCAATTTATCATCCATATCTATTTGAATTTGAAGATAATCTATTGATTATAGCGTCTCAAACATGTGATCAAATATGTTTTGTTTCCTATGTAAGTTCCACTCAAGTGCTTTCATTTTATTTTTCAATTCATGGTTGTACTCTTACAAATCATTGATTTACTGAGGTGTGTTTTATAAATTTTTTCTTCCTTTACCTTTTTCCTCACATTCACTTGTCACACTTTCTTTTACTCACTCATTTGAGTATCTTCTTATGTGTCACAATTCCTTGATTTATGTCACCTTAGGGTCTCAAATACCATCAATCATGCACTTCAAAGTGTGATTATAATGATTGACTCACTTGACCTGCTTCTTTAATTTCAGATGGGTGACCATTGATTTTTGACTAGAAAAACACTTTATTGCCTTGAAAGGGTTTTCAACTTCAGCCTTTACAATGCTTCAAATTAAAATAATTCTCCTACAATTTTTACAATGTATTGATGAATTCTAGTCCTTGAAAGCACTATTTGGTGGATCCTCCAAGAAAATTTCTATCTCCTTATAACATGAAAATAATTTACTTGATTTTAACACCATGTTACTCCATGTGTGTGAGAGGAAATTATAAGAAATTTCTAGAACTAGACATAAAATAAAGCTTCACACATGAAAAATAATACATAATTGCACAAAAAAACAAGTGTTCATAAACCCCCTTATTCAATTTTAGGAGTATCTACGACGTCACCAAAACATATTCTTATACTAAGATATCCTTCTTGGAACTAAATTATTGGCCCCAAATAAATTAGAAAACAATAAACTTCTTTTATTTTCTTTTCATTTTAAAATTATTCAATTCTTTGACAAAATTCACTAACTCTTCTTTGAAAAATTCCACCAAGATTCACTTCAACGTCAAACCTTCAACCAATTTCAATGTTCTTTTTTTTAACCTCTAATTAACTTGATTTCAAATATTTTCAATATTGTATGCCTTATATGAAACCATTAAACTTTGAACCATTTACAAATGCTAAGACCTTTTCATAACTAATAATATATATGCATTATATGAAACCATTCAACTTTGAACCATCTACCAATTCTAAAAACGTTTTCATAAATAACAATATAATATGATGCTTGTCTTTGTATATTTGGCATTACTAATTCAAAGGTAAAACTGGGTATTTGAATAATGCATTCAATGAGCACCGGATTAGAAGATTGTGAATGAGGAAAAATGTTGATAATTTTCTTAGCCTTGGAATCTAATCCCTTTTTTTCCACCGACGCGTGGGTGGATTGTTGTTGAAGGGCGTAGGTTCCACAAGCGTAGACTTTATCAAGGGTATAAATGAGGGTTTCGCTGTTGACTTTTATGTAGAGTGAGTATTGTTTGGACAATCCCTTCTCTCTTAATAGAACCCTAAGCCACCTCTTCTATACATATCCTCATGTGGATTATATCTCATAAAAAGATATGAAGATTCATTCTCATACTTTGTTGTGTGGCTCCTACGAGTTCGGTTAATCAATTCTAACATAATGGAGGATCCTAAGAAGCTCATTTCAGTTCCCCGTCTTTGACATTTGGTCACATGAATAAGGACAATCAAATCCATTGCAATGCGCTTGGTTAGGCTAGTATAAACCCATCGCTGATAAAATTATTTTATGCTAAAATTTTGATGGTGAACCCACTCGCAATACCTTGACATAATTTCTGCTACCATATTCACTAAATTGAGGTGAAGTCCTTAAAAAACAAGTGTTAATGATGTTCCATAGTGATCCAAGGGATTGAAACCTATGGTAAGTGCTTCTTCAAATGCAGCTCTTTTATGTCATTAGGAGATGGATTCTTCTCTTAATTTACGATTTATTATCCCTTCAATATTTTCGAGTAGGGAATTTCCAATAATCTCTAAACACTTGAACTTATCAACAATGTACTAAACAATAATTTTTTTGCCAAAGTGATATTGAATACTTTTTTTATTCCTCTCTTGTTTTCTTCTAGATAATTAGAAAATGAATCATGGACGGATTTGTAGCATACTTTTCTTATTCCCAAATATTTTACAAATGTTTTTAATCCAATGGAATTATTTCCAAAATAAGGCACGAGTAAGATATGGTTAGAGGATGCCCTGTATATCAAGCATGATGATAAGAAGTGGTAACATTATTAAATCCACTTTGAATAGGTATTTTAGGGTGCATGTCCTTTTCTTTATATGTGTACTAACGAGACTAAGATGGTCACCAAATTATTGGATACATGCTCAAAAATCCATGTTCCTCATCACGTTGTTAAACTATTTCACACCATTAGATACTAACGATATGAAAATTTTGATTTGATTCTTTAGAACTTTCTTATATTAAACAAGAGGCATAGCTTTGAGCCATGGGAAAGGAGAATCTATAAAGGTGGAAGGACTAAATTTGTAGAGGTACATTTGGGGATGATCTTGTCATTTATGCACTAGAAAAATAATATATTGAATCATGAGAGAGATAGGAAGATTAAATATTTTTTTTTCTAAATAGGACTAATTCTATTAATTATGAAAATACTGATACAAAACTGCCAGGACTGCTGCTGTGAGAGCCAGACAGACTGGGTTGATTGACTATGCTGTCCTTAAGAAGTCGGGGCCGCCCAGAGTGGGAAACCGACCCAATAAACATCAGTAGTTGGGCCGCCCATAGAAGGGAAACTGGCCAGAGACTTATACAAAACATGTAAATAACTTTAAAAACAAAGCAAGAGACGTCATTATGCCAGTGGGCAACTAAAACAGTAAATCATGATAAAACCAGCTGTAATTGAGCCCAAGGAGTCAGCTCTTGTCCTTAGAAGACAACGGTTCCTCTTCCACTCTGCATGCATATTCATTTCCTGTGCTGCTGTCCTCCTTTCCTTCCTGACTATTAGATTTCATGTTCTGGTGCTCAGCTTCAGTGCTGACCTCTGCGTGAGGAGAAGTAATGGAGCGGGGGTCAAGAGTAGGGGGGGGCCAGCAGAAAGGGGAATTTCCTCACGAAGGGAAACAGTGATGAGGGCAGTGATGATGGAGTCAAAAGAAGTACAGTGGAAGCGAAGTTCCGCATTCTGAGTGGTCTGCCGGATGGTGGAGCCACGAACCGTGTTGATTGGAGGAGAGGGTTGACCAGGATAGGCGATAGCAGCAGAGGGAAGGGGTTGACAGGAAGGATTAGGAATAATCGGTGGAGAGGAAAGACCTGGAGGCTCAGAGGGAGCAACAGGATTGCTAGAAGCATCTCTAATGCTTTGCACTCGTCCGCGTCCTCTGCCAGCTAGGCTACCCCTGCCCCTGGCTCTACGTCTGCCACCATGTGAAGATAGCGGGGGAGTGTGGTCGTCTCCTTCCGAGGAGGAGCTGAGTTCTGAGAGGGGCAGAGGAGGAGTGCCAGAAGTGCGCCCTCGACTCACCCCACGTCGAGGCCTCATTCTTTGACGAAGACGGGGCATGGCTGACAACAAATGACGCAAACGAGGCCGGCTAGAAGGGGGTTCAGGAGAAGGGGGGAAGGCGTGGACACAACCGGGGTGGCTCTGCCTATGCAGGATAGCAGAAGAGCTGAAAGTGCAATTACCAGTGGGGCGAAGATCCTGAGAATTCAAATTGAGATTTGAGAAAGACGGAGTACCTGTGAAGGTGACGCTCGAATGACCAGAAGAGGCACAAGCTCCGCAGCAAGGGCCGTTGGAGAAGTGAACGCCCGGCACGGTTTCCAGACAAGCCCAAACACTCCAACGACGCCCCGTATTCGTTTTGCAGCTGGAAATTGCCGCACCAGGGGGGCAAGCACTTCTTAGCGGGAGCAGAATTCTCTTATGGCTTCCATCTCTCTGCCCCTCTTCCATAATGAAGGCGAATGCCAAAATCAGCGCCATAAACCTGAGAATGAAGGAGCAGTTAATACCATTGTGTTTCTTCCAAGGCATATTAATGTCGCGAGGACTGTGAACACGCGAGGCCATGTGGGCAGGGCACGCAGACAGCCTTGGGAGCTGCGTGGGTGCCGGAGGCCCATTAATTCGCTCGATCAGCCGCATCCGGCGGATAGGAAGATTAAATATGGTAAACATAGTGATTTGGGATTTTTTTTTATACCAAATTGATCTTGATACTTTGATCTTTGATAAATATGAACTCTAAATACTAGCAATTGAATTAAAAAAAAAGTTCTTCATGGCTGTGCAAATATCTTGAAATCATAAGAGGTAAATAGACCTTTTCAAATAATGTATCTGTGAGTGCAAGTACTCTACTTCAGATATTAATATGTATATATTCTTCATGATAAGATAAATTTAAATCACATATTCTCTACTCATAAACTAGATCTTTATGTGTTTAAATATTAAGAAAATAGGTCCAATACCTTGCAAATACCTTTCCACTTTTGATAATATCACTCTTTTTTTTTTTATCTTCCATATTTGAAACTATGTAGATTTGTGATTTCTTTTGCATGGGTAGCATGGATTTTTTACTTGGTTGTTGCAAACGAACCAATGAGATATTTCCACAATATTTCCACAAACACCTTACCTTCCATGGATTAATACCATGGCACTACGAGGCCATTTAAGAATTAAGAGATATAAAAATTATCACTCTTTCTCCACCATGGTTATGATATTTTCACCATTTCTTTATCATGAATTTGATACTCTCATTATTTAAAACTTTATTTATCATGTCTCTGATACCATGTTAAGAAGTGGGAAAAGTGAGGCAATATAAAAAATTGGTGAAAATGGACTTAAACAATTATTTTAATTTTATATTAATATTAGTGAAAATGGACTTAAACAATTATTTTAATTCTATATTAATATGATGATTTGAATTTATAGTACATGTTAGTTTCCAAATTGTCTTAAAGATAAAAATGAATATAAAACAACATTAATTAATGATATAAAAATCCTCCCACTTTAAGATTCAGACTCGCCTCCATAAAAAAACTTCACATTTATTTAATATTATTTATATGATTGTTTAGAACAACAAAATGAAATGAAGTAACAAAATTATGCATTAAAAAAAAAGTGTTTAAGAAAATGAACAAGTCTATTAAATAAATGATTAATATAACTTGATATATCTTTTAAATACACAATTCAAATAAATAACATCACCATAAAAATAAAATAAAACAGAAATTCCATTCTTAAATAAATATAAAAGAAGAAAACAAATTAAAAAAAAAATTATTTATATAACAAATTAGCATGAACATGTAGTCCGTTGATAATATATATATCGAACCATACATAAATTATTATTACCTGCAACAAGGCAATGTCGATCATGTCAATTTTTATTTTTATTTTTTAATTAATTAATTTATTTATTTTTATTTTTATTTTTGAGAAAGGAGAATAATCGAATTACAAATTTTTATTTAGTTAAATAAATAAAAATACTAATAAATAATTAAATAATAACGAATTAATAAAGAAATTAAAAATTAAATAAAATTAAATATAAAGATTTAAAAATATATTTTTTAAAATTTTAAATTAATTAAATAGAACTAGCCGCTATAATTTTATTTAATAATTTAGTAAATAATTAAATCAATTAAAATTGAACAAGCTATTATTAAATTTCATAGTCAAACTAGCCATTATCCTAATGGCTAGTTTAGCCATTTCTACATCTATTTAAACTCAATGTCCGGATCTGCTCTCTCACCTAGTCTTTATGATGAACCACAATGGTTCGAAACGTATGGACAATGTTCACTTGTATGTGATTATTACCGAAAAAATTCTTCATAACTTTAAGATGGATCACAGAAGCCAAAATTCTATAAATAATTAACTAGTTAGATGATGTTAAGATTTAAACATATAAATGAATTTAAGTAAAATAACAATAAAGCATATGAGTGATGTAATTAATACTGGTATGAAAAGCTGTAATGCAATTACTAACTTAAATCATTTTAAATTGAATTGAACAAAATGGTACATAAATACTAAGAATCATACAATATTCATATGCAGTTGAGAAAATAGATCACTAAATAGAATAAACATCTAATTTAAATAAAATAAGTAAAGGGGAATTCAAAACGAATTAAACAAAACACTCACAACTGCATAAAATAAAATCATAAAATCATCATGATCTGGTGAGTGCATGAAGTGCATTCAGATCATTAAAATATAAATTTTGTATCCCAAAAACATTATTTTCGAAACGCATTTCGATTTTTGAAGACAACTTTAAGACTTTTGTATACTCTTAGATCTTGAAAAACGTAATGGATTTTACTTAAACATTAACATTAGTCATAATTCTTTGAGGTATATTACCAAAAATTTAATCCATTGCAATTAATTTTCGTGCATGATACAAATAATAGTTAGTCCTTAACTAATTAGATAGTAGCTCTTAACTAGACAGTAGCTCATAAATATACCGTAGTAAATGCATTTTCCTTACCTCATTTCGTTAATGTTTTTCCAGAATAACTAGAGGTAAAACACTTGGGTAAAAATAATCATTTACAAACCTTATGTGTTTTTGAGAATCCATTTAATCATTTCCATAATTTGATCGTACAGTAAATACTTGTAAATTCCTCTCAACTATAATTAACCTTCGATTATAAATGCATTTTACAATGCATTCTATTTTAAAAAAATTCCCACCCAGAAAATTAACGTAGTTAAATAAGATTATCGTGAAGGTAAATAAACTTTGAATGAAATAAACGAAACGTTGTTAGAGACATTGGACGGAGAAAGGTTTGCAAAAGTTTCCAACCAACCTATGATCTGATGAGATCAAAGGGTTCAAATTGCTTTTAACCAACGACTCTTATTAATATCGGACGGGGAGCTGGTGGCGGGTTATTGTATCTCATATGACCGGATGGAATTTCCATAAAATTTGATAATTTTTTTTTTATGTGTTTAATCTAACGTAATCAATATTATTCACCTGTTACGATTATACAATAATCTACTAGAATTTCAATAAAGTTTTATGAGTGGTTTTAACGTTATGATAGTATTTTATAAAAAAAAAAATATTAACGCCATAGAAATACAGGGAGGAAGCCTCATGTAAAAGTTGGGATCCTATGGGATACAAAGGCTAAATTTTTTTTCAATGGACAACTAGTGCAAAACTAGTGAATAAGGCAATGGGGCCTATGTGCATTTATTTAATTTCATAAGGTTTCATTTAATATGGTACGGTTCATATGCCTCCAAGGTATGGCTTCACGAATACCAATGTATTAATATTTTATTGGAAATAAATAAAATTATTTCTAAATTTTAGACTTGCATAGAGCCTCCCAACCTTTTGAGATACGACTCTTGTTATTCATATTAGTAAATAATATTAATTAACCATAAAATTTGGAGGATACAATCATTGGGGATAAGAAGATAAACAATGTGACATATAATATGTAATTTGCCAAAGAAATATTTATTTTAACTTAATGTAATAATTTTGTTTACTCCTTGAGATTGAAATATTTATAAAAAAAATTATAACATGCATCAAATTATCCCTATTGGCTTATTGGCTCATGAATAATCTCTTTTTGAAATCCAATAGTGTTTCACAAGTATGGAATGTAATTTTTCATGAATATATTTAATACTTTCTTTACAAAGAGATTTTTATTAAATTCTATGATATATAATATTTTTAATATATTTTAAAAGTGTGTTTTTAATTCTCTAGTGGAATTTAAAATATTCATTACACTAATTTATTTGTATAATATATATATATATATATATATATATATGTTTAGGAGACTTGAATTTTCATATATATAAATATATATAAAGTCAAGTCTTTCGAGAAAACTTGAATTTATATATATGAAAAGTCAAGTCTCCTAAAAATATTAGTATCTTGAGTTTTTATATATATGAAAATTCAAGTCTACTAGAATCTAAAATGTTTATATGAGAAGTATTTCATATATATATCTTTCATTTAATTTCTCCCCATTTTTTTGGACATTTACCCATTTCGCAGTGGTATGTATTATTAAAATATCTAATTAGTTGTGTTAATATTTTAATTATTGAATACATGTATGTTTGTTTATATGTGATTAATAACATTCAAACAATAAAATAATAATAATGTGCAAATACAACAATTCTTGTTAATATGTCACATTATTTGAATACAATAGTATATTTCATTAATGTAATTTTTTGTAGTTAAAGTTTTGTTTTAATTGTATTCGCTCATTATCCTTTTTTGTGTGACTAGAGGTGAACCATAAGAATTCGGTTAACATATCAAATATGAATTTAGGGGGTCGAGTAAGATGAGGGGAAACAAGGTAAAGGCTTATGGGAGATAGATTGTTCACATGTAGCCTAGTTTTTTTGAAGAGGGTGAGATTGGGTTACAACATTACATCAATTGGATCATTCTAGATGTAGATCCCACTAAAAACTTGTCAGTGGATCTTGACAATATCTCATCAAAGATAAGGTTTACAACTCATATATATGTGATCTCCAACTTTATGATTCTAGAGGGACTCATACTCTGATAATTTTGTTCTTGTTCTAGCTATATTTATTTTCTTTTTTACATATAGTCAAGATAGAGAGATATTTTGATTTTTGATATTGTGGTAAATTATATAATATCTCAATTTTATTTTTCCCTCTCACTCTTTTCACCCCAAAATTTCACCTTAAATTAAATTGATGTAATAATATTTTTAATAATATCATTGTTTTGAAAAATTATCTCCTCCTTTATCCTCCAATGATATAGCCTAGACTAAGCATCCTTATTCCATCCCTACTTGAGCCGAAAGTGGTGGTTTTGGCTAGAGTTAGAGGCAATTTTAGGAAACATCTTATCTTACATGTTGTTTAATTTATTCTTCTACACAAGATATCTAGTCATATTCATGCTTTCAATGGGGATTTTGGATCTATTCTATCTTCTATTACATCCATATAAAATAACAAGAGTGATGATAGTCTCAAAGAAGAGTTTTTTACTTTATTCCTGGAAATATTTATTGAATTTGAAATTATTTTCAAGCCCATAATAAGTTGTGCATCCTACATTGGTCCCTTTCTCAATGTTCTAATTCTTTATAGATTTTCTAAAGTCAACAAAACAACAAAAATGATAAGTTTTATTATTACAACATTCCTCTATAATTATATTGAGAGAAACAAGTGCCAATATTTAAATCATATCTCCTAAACTTGGCTTGGTATTTATCTCTTTTACCATGGATTTCTACCCATAGCCTAATATTGTTTTCCAAAACAATTTTGTACAATTTGGATAAATGTGGTTAATTATCATGGTCCTATAATGAGAGGGAATTATTTTATATCCACTTTCAAATATGTGTACAATGAGGCTTTGCATTTAAGGCTTAGGGAATCCTTCGTTTAGTACCAAAATTGAAGAGCTTGTGTATATGAGGGATGAGGATATGCCTTCCCATTTTAAAAATTTTAGCTTGGTAGTCTACAATATCCTTATATTTTCCAGTTGCAGTCACTAACCCCAAGTTCAATTTACTCCAAAATCAACATTTCATCCTCTCCAGGGACATTCAAAATAGTGTCAATGGGGTTAGGCGTTTCATAAAGGTTTTTAATGTAGTAATTGCAATTCTTGATGGGAATTTGATTATTGTCTTTGGTATTGCAAATTAGAATTTTCCTCAAACTTAGCAATATCAAATTTAGATAGGTGCAATAACTATTTTTTTTCTATTTATATAAACATTTTCTTCCTTTTGATAAGATATTTATATGTATTTACCTTGTCATACTTTAAATATTCTTTAAGAGAATCCTTCATTTCTTTTATAAAAATTTTACAATCATCATCATACCAGTTATTGGTAGATATATTAATCTTTTTATATGAAACATCGATAGATAACTTCTTAATAGATGCTGAAGTGGATTGTAGTAAAATTATGATAAAGGATTTTGGAACATTGAGGTGAAGATTTCTCTTTCGGATGGAAAATGTGTACCATAAAAGGTCTTATACTAGGGTAAGTTTGAGTGGACATATCATGGGAATATGTGATGCCAAATTTTGTGGAATAACCTCTCATTATTAAATCAACCTCAATTGATATTTGTAATGTCCTAAGGACTCTTGGAGTATAAGTAAATAAGGGGTTATTGTTATTTATTGGTGAATTTTATTTGGTAACTAGTACAATTTGTTTAGATGTTTGAAACCACTGGATTACATGAGATCCATAGTCATTTACGATATGTTAATTCCATTTAAGCACACCATCCAAAAATGGAAACATACCAAGGTCGAGTATTTACCATCCTTGAAAAAACTAAGAATGAATATATTGTGATCCCACTTAAAAGGACTCTTGAAATTTTTGAGATTGCTTGTTCAAGATTGTTAACATTAGTTGGCTCAATAATATAGTAAATCATGTAAATATCCTTACATGGAATCAAAATCAATGGTATATAAAGCTTACATAGGGTCCAAACTTGAAATGCAATTTTTTTCCATTTATCTATTTGTTTAGCTTCACTAAGCAGCCAAGCCTTCACTATTAAGTTTCTAGAGGTTGAAAATTAAGATGAATGGTTATATGAGAATCAACGACATGGAAAAAAGAAGAAATGACTCAAAAAAATTTATTTGTTGGCTAATGATTTAAAATAAGTGCTTGAATACACCTCTTGAATAGCCTGAAATTACATATTTCTAGCCTCTAATTTTATTGGAGAGTCATGTACCATAGAGTCCCTAGTAATGAACATGTCTAGGTGTCATTTCTATAACATATAGAAAATAAATAAAAGGAGACTGAAATGAATTAATTATGAGCTTATTTCAATAGTTTTGTGAAGGCTCCAATGATTAATTATGGGAAAACATTGCACATATGTGAATTGGAAGGAGTTATAAGGTGAACAACTTGTTGAGCTTGGAAAGATAGACCCATCATTCTATTTCTAATTTATAGATATGCTAAATTCCAAGTTGTTCCATTGCTTCTTCATCATGTTTGGACTGTACTAACATTTAGATTGATATAATGATTTCATAATTTAATAATTCATGGTGTCGTACCAATTAGTGTTTATGGATTTCACTTAGAGAAATTGAAGCCTTGTTGGCATATTACATTACAAAGTGTGAACAAAGATTAATTTTAACTAGCATTTTTAGTACACACACCCATGCTCATTAATACAAAATGTATTTTTGTTATCATTATGATGTATTTAATTTCTCTCTATCTATGCAACATATATTAACAAGTACAAAAAAACCTTATACATGACATTCTAATCGATGGTTCTGACATGAAATGTGTTCTCTAGTCAATCTATTAGGGTATTCCTTTAATCCTTTTCTATGCTTTGTTACCTTAGAGTAGTTTTAAAAGACAAGGTCTATAGATTATTAAAATGGGAGGAGGTTATCTGGAGGGTTTTAATTCCCTTTGGACCATGATGGAAATGGTCATAATTCTTGACTTCTAGTGACAATCAAATTACTATTCTAGCTTTTGTTTGAGCTTCATCATAGAGCTTCTCAGTCTTAAACATAATTTTAATTACATATAAATAAAAAATCCTATGGTTTGAGGTTTGAATATAAGAGAGATTATGTACATAGAATTTTGAAGAAATATATAGAGGTTTGTGTGATTTTCTAGCTTACTTTTCCATTAATTCCTTCTCATTTTTGACATATCCACCTATAACTTGCAAGTAAGTTGTCAAAGGTAATTCAAATTTCATTGTATTTATCAAAAACATCTTCCCATGAAACAATTTTTGTGTGTTATCCCATGCTATACATTCCTAATTTTCTTTCCCCTATCCCTAAGCATCAAATTAATTCTCTCATGTATAAACATTGTATTCATGGAGGTGGTAGCGAAGTTTGGATGTATTTTCTTAGAGAACTAGCATAATAATTTTTAATAAGAATACACACGATGTATAAAATCAAAATAGAGTTTTTCTTAGTAGATAACACACATTTTTCTTACTAGACTAACATGTGCTTATTCTATGGGTAAATAAGATAAAATAAAATTGATGACTAGATCCTCACATTTTAACTCAAAACCTTTGTAATCCCTTTGTAATGTTTTTGGAATCCCATTGTAATCCAAAAAATTTCCCAACCATTTGTAATTTTCAAAACAATCATGAGCTATGTAATCTTCAAAAAAATATTGAGGTATGAGATATTAGATGGCCTTAAGCATGCAGAAATAACATGCTATGCTTGGAATTATTATAGCCATGCATCCACACATTAAAGGAAAAATGGAAAACTTAAGTTCCTATAAGGAAACAAATTCTATATTGAAATCACCCATCAACAAAAAATATACAAAAAATTTGGTATCCATTAAAATATTAGAATATAATGAACGAGAGACCTTAGAATAGGGGAATTTCAATGACCCACATGAAGAAAAAAATGGTATTCCAAAATAAGGAGATCAAGGTGCTAATATTCATGGTTCCCAAAGGGGTCCCTATTATTGGAATTATGACTAATGCGTTTTCCTTGATGGCAGCCAGCTTGTAGAAGGATGAGTATGTGTAGTCCTTCATGTCAACCTACTTGGTAAAGATGTCAACATGATAGTATCAGGATGAGTATGTTAGGTCCTTATATTACTAGTATAGTCCTTTATTGTTGTTAGTGTAACCCCCTTATTGTTATTGTTGTACCCCTATAACCCCCATAATGTTATTATTGTGCCCTTACATTATTGTTGTTAGGTTGGCTAGGATTACATTGTGGCCCCATGGACTCCTATAAATAGAGAGGAGTTTTTTTCATTTGTATCATCGAAGAATTGTTAATTTATGTAATCTATTGGAGGTTTCCCTCTTGAAGTGGTTGATTTATAAGGCGTTGATCTCTCTTTTCTTCTATTTTTGGAGTTGGTTTCACAAAATTTGGTATCAAAGCTTTGAATTCTAGGATTTCGCTGCTCCAAATAGGTCATCATGGAATTTTCTCTATAAAATTTTGTCTACGAAGGTTCAGAAGCTCAAATTTTTAGAGTGTGAAGCTGAATTCCTGAGGAACATTGTCAAAATATTTCAGAGCTTGATTTACAGTATTTTCAGAGACATGACCTGTGGAATTTAGGTCTTTTTGAAGGCTCCTAAATTTAACCTAAATAGGTCATTGTGGTATTTTCTATATACATTTTTTTTATGAGGTTTAAGAAACTTAAATTTTCACAGAAAGAAGCGGAAATCATTACAAAAATTCTGTAAACATTTCAAATCTTGGTTAGCAATAGTTTTGGAGATATGATATGTGGAATTTAGGATTGTTTCAGGCTCCCAAATTTCATCTCAAAGAGGTGACCATGGGAAAAACATCATAACTCTCTCTCTGAGCATCGGATTTGGATTATGTAAAAAGTGGCCACAAGCAGACGGACTTTGGTTTTTGTTAGATCAATTTTAGAGCCGAAGGAGGAAAAAATGACACGTGGCAATTCATACACATTTTCTCTACTAAACCAATCCATAATTAGGTCATCGTAAGAGATTAGGCATAACTTTTTCTTCAAGAATCCAAATCAAGTCGAACCTATGGAATTCGAAATTAAATTCAGAGGGCTACTTCAGGGCCAATTTTCAGATATTGAAGATCTGAAATCACAGATATAATTCAGTTTCAATATCGAGCTCCTCAAAATCAAGAAAAAGTGTATATTTTTTTCAAATTGCATAAGTCTTGTTTGAAAAATCACTTTTAAGTGATTCCAAAGGCCTATTGAGCATAGATATCAATATTGGGTTCTAAAATGCCTCCTAAAAATAATTAAACACCCATTAAGCCTTCAAAGTACTCTACTATGACTCATGAAGATGAAGAATTGCAACATGACCTATCAAAATTACAAGAGAAAGTGCACCAAAATTCGCTCTCGCAAAGAGAAACAAAAAATGAAATGGATGTTTTGAATAAAAGTGTGGAAGGTAAGATGGATAGTTTGAAGGAAGGCATGGAAGCTATGATGGATGGTTTGAAGAAATGTATGGAAGAAAAAATGGAAGGTTTGAAGGTTAAGATGGAAGGTTTGTCAAAGTTGATACAAGAAATGATTCCTAATGGCAAAAAGATAGTAGAGGACACTCATGATGATAAAAAAATAAACGTTAATCGTGATTTCATAAATGCTAATTTTGGATTAAAGAACCATCATATTCCAAAGATGGATATGAGGATGTTTGATGGAAAGGATCCCATAACAGGGATACTACATATGGAGCAATATTTTGATCTCAATAATGTGCAAAAAAAACAAAAGGTATGCATTGCAACTTTTCATTTAGAAAAAAATACATTTGTATGGTATCGATGGCTTTTCTTCCCTAAATAAATTGTCACTTGGTAAAATTTTACAGAGGAAATGATACCACATTATGAGGATATAAAGAGAAACACCTTCTCTAGCTAATTAATAAATCTAAAAAAAATGGCTCAGTGGTGGAGCACATTGAGGAATTCCAAAAATTGAATATAAGGGTGAGTGATATTCCAGAGGAACACAGGATTGATGTGTTCATAGGGACTTTAAAGGATAACGTCCAACATGAAGTTTGCATTTTGGAACTGGATTCATTAGAGAAGGCGTTCAAGTTGGAAAGAAAAATTGATTGTAAAATTATGGCGATAAGGAAGCCTACATATCACATCTATAAAGATGGAATTGTTGCTACTCCTAGACTTCCACAACCTACAAGGTTGACACCACAATAATTGGAAGAAAAAAGAGCAAAATGGCTTTGCTACAGTTGTGATAGAAAATACACTAAAGGTCATAAGTGTGGTCAGAAGAAATTATTTTACATAGATTATGAAGAGGAGGAAGAAAATGAACAAGAAACTTCAAAAGAAGAGGATATACACCAGGAAGAAACCCTAGAAGAAGAAGAAATGTTTCCAACCATATCATGTAATGCATTGGTAGGAATTACCACTCCTCAAACTCTCAAGGTAGAAGGACATATCAAGAAGAAAAAGGTATTAGTGTTGATTGATTTGGGTAGTTCCCATAATTTTATTCATTGTAAGGTAGCCAAGGAATTGAATTGTTTCCTATACACAACACCAAAATGTCAAGTGATGGTTGAAAATGGAGGAACTATAAATTGCTTTAGAAAGTGCCATAATATAAAGCTATCCATGGGGGAATATGTATTGAATAGTACAATGTTGTCCATCCCACTGGGAGGTGTTGATGTTGTACTAGGAGTACAATGTTTACATCTGTGGGGATGGTAGCTTTTAATTTTCAAGAACTTTTCTTGAATTGTTTTTTGGAATGAAAGGAAATCGAATTACGAGGTATCACATGGAAGCCAGGAAAGATAATAAGCTCTAATGTCATGAAAAATATTCTTAAGAAAGAATAATGAGGCGTAATTGAAAAATTATGCTCACTAGAAGTTCCAACATCAAAATCATCTATTTCTCTAGATCTCTAAAAAGTCTTTGATAATCATTCCAAGGTGTTTGATACTCCCAAAGGACTCCCACCTATTCATGATCATGATCATGCTATTCATTTGATTCCAGGAAGTGTTCCTCCAAACATCCGGCCTTACATATATCCTTATGTCCAAAAGAGTGAAATTGAACGTATGGTTGCAGAAATGTTAAACGCTGGTATAATTCAACCTAGTCAAAGTTCTTTCTCTACTCTAATAGTATTGATGCACAAGAAGGATGGATAATGGCGCATGTGCCTGGATTATAGGGAGCTCAATAAGCTCACTATTAAAGATAAATTTCCCAATCTTATGGTCGATGAATTATTGGATGAATTACATGGAGAAATTTATTTTACCAAGTTGGATATTTGTTTTGGATATCATCAAATTAGAATTAAGACTAAAGATATTTCGAAAACAACATTTCGAACTCATGAGGGTCATTATGGGTTTTTGGTCATGCCTTTTTGCCTTACCAATGCACCTTCTACATTTCAAGGGTTGATGAATTCCATTTTCAAACCCTTAGAAAATTTGTGCTAGTAGTTTTTGATGATATACTAATCTATAGCAGGTCTTGGAAGGATCATGTTCAACATGTTGATAGGGTGCTCAAACTATTAGAGGAGAAACAATTATATGCAAAAACATCCAAATGTTTCTTTGGAGTACAAGAGGTGGAATATCTTGGTCATATTGTATCTCACGACGGTGTTAAGGTAGACCCTAAAAAAATTAGAGCCATTAAGAAATGGAAAGTCCCAACAACCATAAAGAAGTTGCACGGATTTCTCAGGTTGATAGGTTGTTATCTCTAGTTTGTTAATAATTATGGGAGAATAGTAGCACATCTAAAAACATGATTGAAGAAAGATGCATTTTCATGGACTCATGAAGCAACTAATTCATTTTAACATCTTAAAGAGGCAATGTGCCTAGCATCAGTCTTAGCTACACCAGACTTCACAAAAACATTTATTGTGGAATGTGATACCTCAGAAAATGGAATTGGTGTTTTTTTAATGCAAGAAGGAAGACCCATTTCTTTTGAAATTCGTTCAATCAAAGGAAATAATTTAAAAAAGGATATTTATGAGAAGGAAATGTTGGCAATACTACATGCACTAAAGAAATGGAGACCTTACCTAATGGGAAGACACTTCAATGTAAAAACTGATCAAGATAGTCTTAAACTCTTTTTGGAACAAAGACTATCTTCGGAAGAGAAAAAAAATGGGTCACAAAGATGTTGGGTTATGACTTTGAAATCATCTGCAAAAAATGGAAGCTAAATGTTGTTGCAGATGCACTCTCAAGAAAGGATGAAGAGGTGGAAGTATTGCTTTGTGCCATTTCTATTATCCAACTAGATTGGATAACCGAAGCAAGGGATGAATGGGAGAAGGACGAAGAATTTTGGACACTCATTCAAAATTTGCAACAAGATCCTAGTACATATGATACATTTAGTTGGAAAAATGATTCCTTATGGTACACATATCGCTTATATATTTGCAATAATTCCCAACTAAAACAAAAGAGTCTTTTGGAATGGCACACTTCTCCTTTAGGGGGACACTCAGGATTTTTAAAAACTTACCACAGGGTGAAGAAAGAATTTTTTTGGGATGGCCTTAAATCTGATATTCAAAATTTTTTGGTGGAATGTTTGGTTTTCCAGACAGATAAAGTTGAATCTTCTACAACCTTTAGCCATTCCAATTCAACATTGGGAGGATATTTCAATGGATTTTATCACAGGTTTACCTAAGTCCGAAGGAAGGAGTGTCATCAGGGTGGTAGTTGATAGAATTACCAAGTATTCACACTTTTTTGAATTATCTTATCCATTTAAAGCAAGTACAGTTGCTACTGCATTTATGGAAACAATTCAAAAGCTACATGGAAATTTGAAGATTATTGTAAGTGACAAAGATCCCATTTTTACAGGAAATTTTTTGATAGAATTATTTTCTTGTTTGGGTACTCAAATAGCTCATAGCTCATCTTATCATCCTCAATCTGATGGTCAAAGATAGATAGTGAATAAATGTCTCGAAGGATATCTTCGTTGTTTTGTATCTGATAAGAAAAATGGGCCAAATGGTTACCTCTTCCTGATGGTGGTATAACACTTCCTTCCATACTACAGCAAAAATGACCCCATTTATGGAACGTTATGTATATCGGCCATCATCCATCACATCTCCTTTAAGGGAAAATTCTAGGGTTCAAGAAGTGGAGGATGGCATCGATCATTAACAAGAATTTCTCCAACTCTTAAAGGATAACCTAAATTTGGTACAAAATTGAATGAAACAATAGGTAGATCAACATCGTTGTGAGAGATGTTTTGATGTGGGAGACTGGGTATTTTTACGGCTACAACCATACAAACAAATTTCTCTCAAGCAAGCTAAGAAGGATAATAAATTATTGCCAAATTACTATGGTCCTTATAAGGTGTTGCAAAATATTGGTACTATGGCATACAAATTGGAGCTTCCCACTTCTTTGAGAGTGCATCTAGTTTTCCATGTTTCATGCTTATAAAAGGTTATAGGGGACAAACTTCCAGTTCAAACAATATTGCCAGAACTTGATGAGGAAGGAAAAACCATATTGAAACTTGAAGTAGTCATGGAAACAAGAACTCGATAGCTACGAAATCGATCAATTTTAGAGTATATCATCAAATGGAATAAATTAACCATTGAATATTCTACATGTAAGGATGCGAATTTTATACAGAAGCACCCAAAGCTACTCAAGCATTGAGGACAACAATTTTTTGAAGGAGAGGAGCATGTTAGGTCCTTATATTACTAGTATAGTCCCTTTTTTATTTATTTAACCCCCTTATTGTTATTTTTGTACCCCTGTAACCCCTATATTGTTATTATTGTGCCCTTACATCATTATTGTTAGGTCATCTAGGATTACATTGTGGCCCCATGGACACCTATATATAGAGAGAAGGTTTTTTCATTTGTATCATTGAAGAATTGTTCATTTATGTAATGTATTGGAGGTTTCCCCCTCGAAGTTGCTAATTTATAAGGCGTTGATCTCTCTTTTCTTCTATTTTTGGAGAATGTTTCACAACATAGTATATAGGCCAGTCCATATGCAACAAAATGTTAAACTCGACAACAGACTATGCAGGAATGGAGAACATAGGGAAATATAGAGAAGATAAGTGTGTGTTCTTATTATTCACAATTATATACATTTATAGTACATTAGGTGTGACTCTTGAATTACACATTCCAAGGTTTCTTGGACTCCTTTTGACTCTTTGCCTTCCACACAAACCCTTAGAATATTAGGTGTCCAACATTCCCGCCCTTAATCCAAAGGGTTATGTGTGAGTCCAAGAGGATACCTATAATACAAAATGGCAACATTAGGCTGAATGATCTCTCTGAAATGCTAGCATAAAGAGGTGGTTTAAGGATGACCACCAAGACTAGAATACTTAGTGAAGTTCTCAAAACTCTTTCAAATCTAGAAAGAAGTTGAGGTATTCTGCTATAGGAAGTGCTCCTAATTTTTTGAAGAGGGAGGCCTTCAACCTAAAATAATGGAGGTCTACAACCTGCGATAGTTTAAGGATGACCAAAAACTCTGGAACGCTTGACGCATCTCCTAGAACTCTTCCAAAAATAGAAAGAAGCTGAAGTCTTATGCTAGAGGAAGTGTCATGAATTCTTTGAAGAGGAATAATATGAACCTTGCATAGATGGTTTAAGGCTGACCACCAACCAAATGAATTCTCATGGGCATCTGTGTCTCTGGCTACAACTCTAAATCTGGAATGAGAGGTTGTGGCTCAGGCTCGCTTGAACTTCTGTGTCCATGGTTACAACTCTTAGTATGGAATGCGAGGTTGTGGATCATGCTCGCTTGAAGTGACTTTGAAGCTTGTATATGACCACCATTTCCACCCTATCAGATAAAAGGTGAGATGATGGTAAAAACTCAATCGAAATATTGTTCAATACACTAGAAAAAGTTCTAACATATGAATTAAATATGTTCTTGGTTGTTGATGCCCATTGCTAAAAAGTGATCCATCCAAGATGAATCTTTGTTCTTGCAGGAGGCTTGTTTGTGAAGGATATGTGTGAAGAATGGGTGTGCCAACCACAGTGCTTGCATTGGTGAAGATCAAAACAATGACATTTCATATCGACAACTTGATCACGGTGTTGGAATTTTACAATGTATTTTTTCTATTGTGAAAGAGAAGTAGGATTTGGAACAGCTGAAGGTGAACTGTCATAAAGAAATCAGGCACTTTAAATGTGAATGGGTTTGGAATAGTTTGGAATATGAAAGGACACCTCCTTCTCATATCCAAGAACTATTTTGTTCTTCTTATGGAAAATCTCTTCCCAAGGTCTGATGATGGGCTTGGGAAGTGTATGTTATATTTTTTCCTCTTTCTGCACATCACCTCCTGAAGTCGGTACTACATCTGCAACTTATTGTTGTTGATGGGAGATTGTCTCAATGTTGAATAGAGGATCATTTGGAACATAAAAAAGTTCATAAGGGTTCATTTTTTGTTGTAACTCATTTTGCTAAAGCTGATATTCAAACTCCAAAAATTCTATTTTCTCCAGTTTATTCTACAGACAGGTTTTAATATCACAAAAAGTACTCTTTCTGATTTTTATTGTATCATGATCAGTGAAAAGTACCATAGTTTTCAGGAACTCTAATACTTTAGTAATTTGAGCCATTTATAAAATAATTAGCTACTGATAAGAACTATCTTCGACACCCTTATATTAAAAATATCTATTTATTTTAATAGGCACATACTTATATTCCAATACTATGTCAAATTTTATGTGTGCCTACGGTGAGGAGACACCAACGTAGGGAAATCAACAAATTTTAAGAAATCCTGAACCATATGGATTCTATGGAGACTAGCTTAACACACATACCAAGTCTAATACGATACTCACAAAACAGAGAGACCGACCATAAATTTCATGAAATGACACCAAGAGTCTTAACACACTATTTTATACAACACAAGACTGTTTCTATTCCCTTTTACCTTGAAACTATGACAAGCATAAGAAGGGACATCACAATACATTCAATGCAAGGGACAATGTTCAATACAATATGTCCTTACAGTGAAATACAACCTTCAACCAGTGATTCAACATTGGAAGTGGAGGCAATTTTAACCCATTTTGGCAGTGACATTTGAGAGTCGAGTGAGTTCTTAGTAGAAGAAATGAGATTTCTAGCTCTTTAGATAGCGCAGGATTGATTCCATGAGACTAGAAATGGCTGAAAATTTGTTAGATTTTTCTGGAATATGCATCCAAAAGCTTCACACTAATCGGTTCTCATATATATCATACCTAAATCTAATGTTGTCTAGAATGAATGTGAATGGCGGCATGTGGGGTCTCTAAGATGCCACAGACCTCCACTGCAACAATGATAGGGATTTGAATTTTCCCACATTCGAGGCAATGCTATATGATGATCGTGATGTTCTGGAACTGCTATGGCCCCCACAAACTCAACTAAGATCCTAGGTCAAGCTTGTGGCCATCACATATCCATACTCCAACATTAAACTCCTGACATCAAGTTTTCTTCCGCTATAGCATCACAAAAATTCCTCAACGTTTAGCCTAGTAATATTCCATCGATTAGGTTTCCACCTTAAATATTAGTGTTCATGTGTGTTTCTTATGTGTGATGCTTTGTTATAGTATTACTGCACATGTTTACTATTTATCAGATGTACGATGAATCACTAATACATTGGTTTAATATAAGAAAATGAATATTTAACTAAAATATGAGTTCAATGAATACAGGCTATTTGTCTACTTAACAATATTGTACATATGCAGGTTTACTTCAGCAAAGTCACACAGAGAAATCATAATAAGAAGAAAAAAGTTAAGTGAGTTTTAAAATACTGATTAACCTCCCCCCACTCAGTATTTTTAGCAATAATTGGTACCAAAGAAAGTTCTTCAGAAGAATTTTGATCGCTTGAAGGAGATCCATCAAGAATATAGGAAAGAAGAAAAATAATAAGGCTACTAAAAGGAAGAAGAAAACTGAGATAACCTATGGAGAAATAGATGCAGGAAAATATTCTAATTTGGAAGCACCCCACTTTAAATTGGTCATGAGTAAAGAAGATAAAATAGGTACATATTTTTTTTTACTTGTGATCCAATTCCATGTTCATTCATTATTGAAGATAGTGAATATGAGAGTGAATCAACTAAAATTTATCTTATTGGTAAAAGTGAAGGTAATGTAATGGTTCTAGAAGTGCAAGTTAAAAGACTCAAAGATAAATTAGATATCAGCAAAAGCTATTTGATGAAAGGGATTGTACCTAAAATGAAGAAATTACTTGATTGACTAATCAATTGCAAGAAAGAAAAAAAATTGAGAAAACGTAGAAAGAAAATACAGACCAATGTCAAAGTCTACAAGATGAAGTAACATCACTTACAAATAAGGCTGTTAAGGAAATAACTAGTAATTGTGAAGGAATTCAAGTAGAAATCATCTCTCTAAAATGAGATCTTGAAAAATAATATAATAAGAATGAAGAACTAATTCATGCATTTGAAGAACAAGAAAATGGGTTGAAAGAATAGATTTTCAACTGAAAGAAGAAAGTGGAAGAAGGAAGAAACATTGAAGAAGAAAAGGAAATGTTGTACCAAAGAATGGAGGCTGAGGTAAATATTATAAAAGGTAAATTAGAAGAAAAGGATAAAAATTTGAGATTTCACAATAGTACTAAGATTTTGGATGAAATTCTTAGTAGTCGGAGGTATCCCGTTATTAAAACTGGTCTTAGTTTTCATGAAAATGTTAAAGGAGAATCTAGTTTGAAAGCTAGTGAAAATAATCAAAAGGATAATAATGGAAAACCTCAAGTGGTCAATAAGGAGAAAATGAGACAACAACTGAAGGTTTTGAATCCTCAAAGGCCATCATTTTCTCCTAAATATAAAAGTGCCAATCGATTCTCTCCTCTGGTCAATAATATTGAATGATTTATATGTCATAATTATGGACATCTGGGAGCCAACTACAGAAGCAGATTATTTCAACCTCAAGAAAATAGCCACTTCACATGGAAATCAACTCCTAGGAATAAAGGATGGTTTCACAGATATTGTTTCTCTTGTAACTCATTCAAGCATAAGACAACTGATTGCAGGTCAAGAAAATTGAAAAAAAACCAAGAGATGGGATAAGTTTCAGCACATAACTAGAAATTGCAAGAACATCTCGAGGAAGAAGAAACATCGATCAGAAATGTAGGGAATTTTTACCTTACTGCAATCGGTTATTTATAAATCTTACTTCTTAGTGACTGCATAAGTGATGTGAGGTGCATGACCTCATGAAAGAAGAATGTGATTATCAAGTCTTTAGGGTTAGTAATTTATAATATGAAGAGGAGAAATAAATGATGATTCCCATGGTTTTTTTTTATAATTCTGGTTGCATATGTTTCTGACATTGCATCTAATGTGATAACAGAAGACATGTATAGATTATATAGGTTCATGCGGAGCTGAAATTGTGAAGTTTCGATATTTTACTTTATGTATGTGAATCCTATGAAAGAAAATGACGTATATACGTGAGTTCCTATATAGACAGTCACGTATGTTTTTTCTTTGATGGAAAAATAGTGGGATAGATGCAAGAAAATATGTTGATATGCTTCAAAAAATTTGTATTTGACTTTCTTGTTCTGATGTTGATGGTTATAGTCTATTGATGCTATTTAGAAGTCGTTTTCCCCTTTTGTTGATACTTTTATGGATAACCGATTGATGAAGTTACTTTTATGTTCTTACTATTGTATGAGTTTATATGATCAAACTTGACATTGAACAATTGGAAAAGATTCAGGGGGAGAATTTTCTATGCTCCTGATAATGCATTGTTGGCATTAGGATTGCTTGAGAATTAATTTTCACATAAATATGCTTATATTAGTGATGTTGTTGAAGACACTCATGTTGTTGTATGTTGCATATTGATGTTATAATGCATGGGTTTCTTATGGTGAATGATGCTTATAAAGAAAGAGGATTGCTATGATGCTCTAGAGTGATGATGCATGCATGTATGATATGTTGGGGATTTCTTTTCTTCGTGGTGGATAGAACATGCAAATCTTATTATCTAGCGCTCTGCCTATTTGATGTGGATGTACCTATCATGGATGATGACTATTATGTTGATCTTGATTCTTACACATATTACATAGTGATGATACAAATGGAATGGATCTAAGCATGATGACCTTCATGATAAGAGGTAACAGGGATGATTGGTTGATACATATTTCTTATTAATGAAGTGGTTTTGGTATCTATTGAAGCCTTGAAAATCACTGCAACAACATTGAGGATAACCACCCGGTCCGGACCTTAAAACAAATCCTTATCTATTTGTAGTAGTGGCTCTGACTAGTTTAACTAGGTCCAGTTACCTTTTCCCTATCGCTATTGGTTTATGATATATCTTTAACTACCAATAGACAGGGATATCAGATCACTTCTTCTTGTTGATCAAGCAAGAGAATGACCGTTAAGGTGATTTGGGTTCAACTAAACCAAAACTAAGATTTTGCCTCTTCGAGAAGAGGACTTAAAAGAATGTAAAGCTTAATGTAAATACAAACTTATTCTATAATTCAAGAAAGAAAAAAAACTAATCTAAATCCTATCTCAATTAGGTAGATATAAATCTAACCCAACTAAGAGCAATATAATTAAATAATGAGAATTTAAATATGTTTGTCTTTTAATTAATTTCAAGCTAACGAAGAAATTCAATTACCTCACATTTGTGAGTACCAAAACACATTCTATTGAGACCATTTAACTGAAATAATAAATCAACAACACCCGGAGGAAATTCACAAAAATGATATCGATTGTTAAATCAGTTAAGCCAATAATTAAACAATAATATGTCGATGAAATTCGCAACACATTACTATTTAATAAATTAGTTTTATAAGACAGATTTCTGAGTAAATAGTTACTCAGAAATCAGAGTTTAATTCATAAGAGCAGAGATACATAACAATTTGAGAAAAATTATTTATATTAATAGAAATTCCTAAATATGAATAAAATGAAACAAAAATTTTGTTAACATAAAAACGAAACTGGTATTTGAAACAAAAATGCCAAAAATACCAGTTAATTGAATTTTCTTCTCTGATCCTGGTCTCTAAAAATATTTTGCATTACTTGAATTTTTTATTTCAAAACTAGAGCTGCAGAAATGCAAACTCTGTCCATCATACATAATTCAAGATATAAAGCAAAAAACACTCAATAATGTTCAGATCTGAAATTTTCTCTCCTCCCCATCTACAACTATAAAATTTTATTACATAAATGCTTTTAGAAGTCTGGAATTGTAGAGGAGAGCAGACCATTTTACATTTTGCAATCTGTAATTTATAATCTTTCCAAAAATATTTTGAGAAGAGAGTTTGTTGAAGAAAAATCTGCCCAATCCAATTTTATTTTCTCAAAAATTCCAATATTTAATTGCTGGAGCTTTCTCATTGTTTGAGATCTTTTTCCCCATATCCCTTCTATTGTTTTTCCTGCAAAAAATAAATTAAAATGAATTAAGATGCAACAATGAAATCAAAATATTATTTCTAATATTAAAACAGATCTAATCAAATTCTATTTAAATGAATAAAAAGGAAATTTGAGCTTCTTATTGATGCTCATAATGATTTTAATTAACCAAAGATATTATTTATGCATAAATCTGCAATTAGAAGAGGCTTGGGCAAATTAAAATGAAGAAAACAAAACTCAGAAAATGATTTTGTTTTAGAAATTCAAAGCTTGATTTTCTACCTAATGTTTGACCCAATAAATGACCAAATCTGTCAGTGAAACCTCCTCGGAAATGTTCTCCTTGATTTTCTCTTTCGAATGAGCTGTCTTGGGCCTCATTTGGCCAAGTAAAACTCAATTTATGAGCCTCCAAAGTTGATAAGTCAAATCTGATATAAATCTGGAAATTCCATTGCTGGGCTAAAAAAAATCAGAATTTTCATTAAAAATCTAATCCTAAATTAGCCTACAATTAACTAATAATTAATTCTAATTTGATTTTTAATTATAGACTAAACTAATAATAACCTATTTATTAATGAATATTAATCTAACTAACAAATATAATTAAACAAATTAATCTAATTAATAATAAATTAAATTAAATTAATTATATTTTAAATATTAATTAATTTAATTAATTTAAATTTAATTATTTTAAATATTTAAATATTAAATTAATTATTAAACTAAAACTAAATTAACATTATATTAATTTAAAACTAACCTATCACTAACAACTAACACTACTTACCTTAATACTAGCGTTATGATAAGACTAACTAACATATCACTAACTAATATAAAACTAACATTAAACCTATAATAAACTAACGTTAACACTAACAAACACTAACCTAAAACTAACGTTATCTACCACTAAGTTATAAGACTTACCACTAACTCTAATACTGACAAATATTAAACTAACCTACCTAAGACTTACCACTAACGCTAATAACTCATCGCATCGGGGATAAGACAAATAAGTTCATCGCATCGGGGATAAGACAAATGAGTTCATCGCATCGCAAAAAGACAAATGAGTTCATCGCATCGCAAAAAGACAAATGATTTTATAAGTCATTGCATGGATTTGAGACTCAAAAATAAAACAAACTCATCGCATCGACATATGAAAAGTGAGGGTTATCGGAGTTTTAAAAAAAATGCTCCAATGGATACTTATGATGCAATATAATTATTCGCTCCTGATGTGATATGATTTTATTATTATTATTTTTATTTTAATATATATTTTTTATATTAAATTTTAATCTAATTAATTAATTATATAATAATTAATTTAATTAATTTAAAATTTAATGTTAAAAATTAGTTTTTTTTTTTGTTTTCATTTTAATAATGTTAAATTAGATTATGAATTTATCTAAGGGATGATTTACCTAAATAAGCTACAGCCACTTTGACATTTTGAATTTTTCAAGATTAGTAATTTATTAGAGAATTGGAACATTGGAATAAATCACTAAAATCCAAATGCTTTATAATTAGGCTGTACAAGTAAAAAAATTAAAAATGTTAGTAATAACAGACTACAGATTAATATTTAAACTAAATGCATTATTGAACTAATTTAACTACAAAAATGAAATATTGTACATTCTATGCATTTTGTAACCTAGGCGACATAGTTGATTAGACTTCAAAGAAGTGCCATTTACAAACCAGTTGATCAAGTGAGGAAAAACAAACATCAACAGTAAGCTTATAAAAAATCGATTTCAACCAAACAATCAAAACAAAAATATAAAGAAGATGAAAAATCAATAAAATCATGAGGTAATTAACTTAATAAAAATCTTAAAAGGCACTTAGCTAAAATTTTATAGAAAGTGTCCCCATTATTTGAAGTGAACAAGTTAAAAATGGGGAAGGGGGGGGGGGGGGCGCACGCGGGGGGGTTGTACCATACAACAATTGGAGATTCACTCGAAGAAAAAATTATCTCTATTTGATATGAATGAGATTTTCTCAAAATTAAAGTAAAAATAATTAAAGAAGAGAAAATTATTTTTGGAATGCTTGAGTAGGTTCATTAGTCTGAATAAAAACAAGAATCATATTACTATAATTTTTTTAAAATTCCTCATATATTAAAATATTCCATAACTCTATATCAGTCCTTAATTAGTTGTAGAGATAAAGCAGGGGTCACTTTACAGCTTAGCTTTTAAAATGTACTCATTTGTCACAGGTAGAGCCACTGCTGCCAACAAACATCTATAGTCTCGACACGATTACCTTTTAATCATGAATGATTCAGAATCCCATCTATTTAATAATTATTGACTTAGATATAAATCCATTTTTATTTTTATTTTATTTTTTATTTTTTATTTTTTATTCATAAAATCCATTGTCCTGTTTTGGTAGCCAGAGAGTTGACAATGCCATTCACTGATTATAATTGGACTGAACAAGCTGGCTCATGATGAGACCCCTTATCTTACAATTGTTTGCAATTATAAGCCATTACCCTGGTTTGTTTAACAGTGTTGGTAATGTCACCCTATTTTTCCCCTATGATTATGGTAAGTAGGCTCGCGATGAGACCTCTTATCTTTTAATTTTTAAATATATTTTTGGATTACACTCTAGAAAAATAAAACTCTTTTAAATAGGGAGAATCATTAACTCCTTAAGAGTTCAGAATGACAATTTCAGAGTTAAAAGTGCTTTGCTTTAAAGTGTCTTTACTTGGTTAAAAATAAATTTTCTTGACTGATAATAGAATTTTGAAAGATCTTAATAAAAATATTGAAATCTCAAAATAGTTACAATTTTGATGAGAAACAAATTTCTCAGATTCCATGATACTTCTTCAACTTCTCTTGTTTTGTAATCTCTTCCTTAAGTATGTCTACCTTTATAATAAGAAAACAAATTTTTCTAAGAGATTTAAGAAAAAGCTAATAGGAGACTATTAACATTTTTTTTCTATGTATGCAGACCATTGTTAGGTAAAAAGAAGGCTTTCCATATAAATCATGGCAAAGTCACCAAAATCAAAACTGAAAACCAAAGGAAAATAATTCTTAAGCTAAAGTGAGAAAAGAAATGAGAAAACAAAATAAAAATGAACAAATTTAAAAGTGGAAAGGAAAATCCAAGTTTTGAAATACAAACTCTAAGAATAATGTTTATACCAATGTCTCAACACATGAAGTAAAAGAAAATTATCATGTAATCATTCCTTCTTATGTCGAGATCCAGAAAACTTATACCTTGCAGGGTTGTAAATGTTTTAGGTTTCAGATAGCAGTGATGATAAAATTCAGCCACAGTGAAAAATTTATTTCTGATGTCAATCTTCTTGTTTCAAAGCATTATCTTAATCATTTTATAATAAAAGGAATGCTTTAAAAAAACAGATTAAAATGTTCAGAAACTTCCTAGTGTATCTCTTTCAATGAAGACCATCGCTGCTTCTTGAAATAAAACTAGAAAAAGAGCATCGGGCTTCCAAAATATGATTTGGGAGATGATTGAAAGCTTTTATGAAGAGCTGCAAAACATATTTTTATATCAACATAATTTAAAAAACAAAAACGAAACTAAAGTAATGAAATGGAAATTAATGAAAGTGGGTACATGAATCTTACCATTAGATAATTGCATTTGATTTTACCTGAAGGTATAAATTTCTCCAATACTAGCTGACTTCTTCTTTTAGTTGACATTAAGAATATGAAGAAGGAAAACTAACCAAAATCCTATAAGCCAAAATCGTTATTTATTTTATTTAAACTAAAGCAAGCAGTAAAATTTAAAAATGGAAAGCTTTGTGTTCAAGGGAATTGAAATTAAAACAAATGCATCAGAAATGAGATTGAGAATTTGCAGTGATGAACATTCTAAAATATTATAAGTTTTATACAAACTCCATGATTTTATAAATTGTTCAGAGTTAAGACCAAATTTAAGATAATGAGATTTAAAATAGAGAGGTCTTGAATTTCATATTTAATTATGGAATTATTTAAAACTGAAATATATGAAAAATCAAAAGGATTTGAATATGCTGCAAAATTTGTCATCAATTGCTTTAGTATCATAGCGGTTACACAATATTGCTTTAAATTAACCCAATGCCTTATCGGATGATTTGTATTGCATGCGTTGAATTTTATCACTTCGGGGGTCGCAGCAACGAATTACCGATATGAGATAATGCAAAAAGAATATGTGCAATGAGATGGAGTGATCATAGCACTGAAGAAATGTTATATTGGGGACAGTCAGCAAATTCCACATCACACACCGTGTCTCATGATTTGTATTTTGAGCATTGCACATTGCACATCGTAGATTTAGAATAGTGACATGACCATGAAAATTAATGAGGCGATTGTGATATCGGCAATGCAATGGATGACGTGTCTTTTGGCATTATGATATGAGCATCAAAAATGCGATGAGCGATATAGATATTGTCGTATCGGAATATTGGAAAATATTCATGTTGGAAATGCCAATATGATTCTTGCGATACCAGTGATGCGATGGATATAATAATTGATGATGAACGAAGAGTGATAAGTGATGAAAAATCGACAATTAGTGAAAAGTGATAAGCGATGAGCAATCAGCGATTAGTGAAAAGCGATAGCGATGAGAAATCGACAATGAGTTATCGCATCGAAACTTTTAAAATGAGAGCACAAGGATGTATTCAGTTTTCTTCCAGATTTTCAATTTGCGATTGGGCTTATCGCATCGGAGGTCTTTCAATGTTAACTCTTGACTAATTAAATTTAATAGTTTGAGATTGCGATTTGAAATTTATCGCATCAGATTTTTTGCAAATGAATATATTAGAATGTGATTTCCCTGATTTGCAATTGCCGATTGGGTTCATCGCATCAGAAATTTTCAAATGGAAGGATTAACATTATGTTTTAATGTGCTTTTGTGTGTTTGTGATCTGATTCATCGCATCAGAACTTTTATGATGAAAAACAAACTTTTCAATTTATTCCAATATGATATGCGATTAGCGATCGGCAAAATTAAGTGCATGATGTAACAATATGATATGCCGATATGCGATGGAGAATGAGCCTGAAAAATCTATTATAAAATTTTAATATCGCATCGAGTTCAAGACATCAGTGCTTTTAAAATTATGACCCTACCACTATTGCGATTGAACGGACGTGATATTTCTTGTGAAATTGATTTAAATTTAATATCGGGTCTCAAATTATGTGTATATCACAATATTGGTAAATTTGATTATCAGAGATCGGTGATTCAAGATAATGGAATTGAAAACCTCTGAGATGCGAAATGCGATATGGTATTTTATGAAAAATTGAATGAGGTAACACATCGAAGGTCTTGCATCAGAAATATGAAAATCAAGTTGAAACGTTTCAGACATGAATCTTTCGATACTATTTTAAATTTCAATTTGGATTTTCTAATGAATGAAAGTAAAGTTAAAGAATGCTCAAATTCTATTGAATCACAAAATAAAATTTCCTTGAACCTGTTGCAAATTTGAAATGGGTTTGCGGCTTACTTCAAGTTTTGAAAACAAATGAAAGCCTGCAAATAAAACAGAACAAGAATTAAAAAAAAACTAAGGAAAAGAGAAACTATTAATAGATGAAAATGAACATGTAAATGCGTACCTGGAAGAGAATTGTCTGTAAACTTACCTCATGAATCTTCTAATTCTTCCTTTGATTTATCAAAATTTCTAACTTTGTTCAAACTTATCTCATTATTTATTCTAAATCGGAGTGTGTAATTAGCCTACCTAAAATCTGTTTACTTATGTTCAGGAAAACTGAAACTCATAAAATTCACCAGAAATAAATATGAAAATAGGCTTCCCTTTGAATTGCAATAGCAATTTATTTCCTCTGCTCATTCTCAATTAACTTGAGAAAAATCTGTATTGTTATAGTGATTTTTTAATAATTCCTTTAGCAAATAAATCTGATGCATATTGCAGCATCAAATAATAAACTAAAGATCAGGATGGGATAAAGCCATTATTTATGGAAAAATATCAACACAGATTTAAATGTGTGCACACAGCAAAATGGACACCCTTAATATCATTTTAACAAAAATCGAGGAAGATAATATGAACTTACAATGATTAAATTGGAATTAATCTTATAATATAAAGTTATATCTTTCATGGGATAATGAGATCATGAAGCTTTATATTCTCAAAAACCTTTAACAAAAAATTTTTAGAAGAAAATCATATAAGGACATTTCTAAATAAAGAAAAGTGGGTTTGAGGTGATTGGTGCCAAGTGCAACTTCAATTGAATTTAGTGAAGACATTATTCAAAATAGGCAGAGTAGAGATATTGCTGCTATAAATTTTGATTTAAAAAATGGGAAGCAAGAATTATAAATTTTCTAATAAGAGGCAAATATTTTCTTGAAAATGTATATGATATGAGAAGGGCTATTTGCTCGTTTTATTTTTTATCTGAATAACTATTAAGAATATATTAACTACATTAAACAAACTAACTAAACTAATTCTACTTCTATTCTAACCATATACATGAAAATGACTAGGTATAGTCATATTTCCAGTGTAACCATTCTCTTATTTTAATTTCTACATACATGTATAGTTCAAATGTTAATAATAAAAATACAAATCTAATTGAACTAAGAAAATTAAATCTATAATCAGAATGTATGTTTATTATTAACACCTTATTTTCAATCACCTTCTTTTGAAATGTCTTTTCCAATTGAATTCCAATTGGATCATAAAAATATGGATGGGTTTCCAATGATTGGAAAATATTAAAAAGAGGAGATGACATGCCAGATTGTGGATATGAGCTTTTAAATTGAAAGGCCTGAAAAAAAATAGTTAGTGTTATGTGTAAGTGTTAAACTATTAACAATCTTCCATGAAGGAAAACTTTTCAAACAATTTTCAAACGAGTTAATGAAAAGTGGATGGAAATCTGTCAAATAAGATAGAAAATTATCAATTGGATTAGATTGTTGGTCAGATTGTAAAAATATATTCTCTTGTTGACACTGCCTTTGAAAAGATAGAAGCTTTTGATAAAACATTAGCATTGATTGAAATTGAAATATTAATAACTTTTGATCTTCATGATTGTAATATGAAACTTCAATTTCCCAATAGAGAAATGCATCAATTGAGTGTTCACTATTAAAGTGCTCAATATGCCAGCATAAAGTACCAAAAAAATTGGAAAATAAAATCAGAAAATAAATCTAAATTTGAACAAAATAAGTGTGAAAGAAAAAATAAAATTAAATCTCTATTGGTACAACTAATGTTACAGCACAATTGGGATTGTTTTGTAATAACTTATTTTTCACAAGGATTGGCAAGAATAATGGAATTTGAATAATTTCCAATTCCAACTTGTGAATGAGAAAGAGAATTATGATTATGAGCATTAATAGGAGTTTGATCATGATATGAATCATAAATTCGAATGTTTTCTTGAATGGTGAAATCATGAAGATAATTTGATGCTCTAGAATGAGGATTGGTTGGAATAATTTCAAAATTGAAATGTTCCTCATTCACAGATGTTATATGAATTTTATCATGAGGATTCTCTTGAGAAGAACACAAATTAGCATCCTTGATGTCAGAATAATTATCATAAACGACTTCACAATATTTTGTAGAATTCACTTTGATTTCGTCCAATATATCAAAACAAGGACGAATAAAAAATTCATATTCATTAATGGAAAAAGAATGATCAATAATTGTTTCTCTATCTTGATAAAAATTTATTGGTAATTCATTTAGATCATCTTCTTTATTTTGTGAAATATCATTAATACCAAGAGGGGAGAAATTACCAACATTAAAAATATCAGGATAAAAAGAAAAATGAGAATCGGAAATAATTAATTCAAAAGTTTATCTATTCGAGAAATGTTGTGCGCTTTGTTCATTATAAATTTCAGATTCTAGATCATTCCTTTGTATACTCATACTTTCTTGAAGAAGGCTATTTTGTTGCTCTAATTTCAGCATTTGTTCATCATGAAAAAATTCAGAAATTTGTATAGTAGTTTGCATTTTATTATTCATTTTGATTTCTATTTGCACGTGTTGATTTTCGATCTTATTTTCTGAATTTAATGCAAAGGAATTTTCAAATTTCAAGACAGCTCTTTCTCCAAAATTGTTGATATTGTCTTCTTACATTTCAATAGAAATATTTTCCAAACTTTGTGAGGCCACTTCATCATAATTTATTTGCACATCGATATTGGAATTCTCATTTATGTTAGAAGGGGATGGAACAAAGCTTGAACTAATTTCATATGGATTGGGAATGGGAGGAAGAGAGAAAATATATTCAAACCAATCTAGTGATTCTGCTTCCATAGGCTTATCTTCAACTTTAAATCTTAAACAATTTAAATGAAATTGAATATTAAAATCTCTAATAGACTCATTTTCAAATCTTTGTAGATATTCAATTTCATCGCATACTTGTTCATAATCGTATCCGTAAAATTTACAAACGAAAAGTGTAACAAATTGATCCTAACTGTGAATTGAGGCAACCAGAAGAGCTCTACACCAGTTTCTAGCTTTTGCCGCAAATGTGAGAGTAAAAATTTTGCATAAAATGCCTTCATAAATTTCTTGAAAATCATAATTTCAAACATTTTGAATAAATTAAAACACATGATTAAAAGCAAAAGAATTTTTCTTACCATTAAATTTTACCTGAGATAAGAGTCTTACCACTTCGGGTGGAGTACTAGAATATTCACGTCCATGTATACAACTCCAAATTGGAAGTTTAAGAGGAGCAATCATGATTTAAATAAAATGTTAAAATTGAAAAAACTCCAATAGACAACAGGTTTCAAACCCTCCTTCTAGCGCCAAAAATGTTGAAGCATCGAAAATCACTGCAATAACATTAGGGGATAACCACTTAGTCCAGACGTTAAAACAACTCCTTATCCATTTGTAGTAGTGGCTCTAACTGGTTTAACTAGGTCCAGTTACCTTTTCCCTATCGCTATTGCTTTACGATATATCTTTAACTGCCAATAGAAAGGGATATCATATCACTTCTTCTTACTGATTGGGTAAGAGAATGGCCCTTAAGCTGATTTGGGTTCAGCTAAACCAAAAATAAGATTTTGCCTCTTTGAGAAGAGGACTTAAAAGAATGTAAAGCTTAATCTATATGCAAACTTATTCTATAATGCAAGCAAAAAAGAAACTAATCTAAATCCTATCTCAATTAGGTAGATGTAAATCTAACCCAACTAAGAGCAAGATAATTAAATAATGAGAATTTAAATATGTCTGTCTTTTAATTAATGTCAAGCTAACGAAGAAATTCAATTAGCTCAGATTTGTGAGTACAAAAACACATTCTATTGAGACCATTTAACTGAAATAATAAATCAACAACATGCAGAAGAAATTCACAAAAATGATATTGATTGTTAAATCAGTCAAGCTAATAATTAAAAGATAATATGTGGACGAAATTCGCAACACATTACTATTTAATAAATTAGTTTTATAAGACAGATTTCTGAGTAAATAGTTACTCAGAAATCAGAGTTTAATTCATAAGAGCAGAGATACATAACAATTTGAGACAAATTATTCATATCAACATAAATGCCTAAAAATGAATAAAATGAAACAACAATTTTCTTAACTTAAAAATTAAACTGGTACTTGATATAGAAATGCAAAAAATACTAGTTAATTAAATCTGCTTCTCTGATCCTGGTCTCTAATAGTACTTTACATTACTTGAATTTCTGCTTTCGAAACTAGAGCTGCAGAAATGCAAACTCTGTCCATCATACATAATTCAAGATATAAAGCAAAAAACCCTCAATAATGTTTAGATATGAAATTTTCTCTCCTCCCCATATACAACTCTAAATTCTTATTACATAAATGCTTTTAGAAGTCTAGAATTGTAGAGGAGAGTAGCCCATTTTACATTTTGCAATCTGCAATTTATAATCTTTCCAAAAGTATTTTGAGAAGAGAGTTTGTTGAAGAAAAATCTTCCCAATCCAATTTTATTTGCTAAAAAATTCCAGTCTTTAATTGCTAGAGCTTTCTCATTGACTGAGATCTTTTTCTCCATATACTTTCTATTATTTTTCATGCAAAAAATAAATTAAAATGAATTAAGATGCAACAATAAAATAAAAATATTATTTCTAATATTAAAAAAAATCTAATAAAATTCTATTTCAATAAACAAAAAGGAAATTTGAGCTTCTTGTTGATGCTCATAATGATTTTAATTAACCAAGGATATTATTGATGCATAAATATGCAATTAGAAGAGGCTTGGGCAAATGAAAATGCAAAAAACAAAACTCAGAAAATGATTTTGTTTTAGAAATTCGGAGCTTGATTTTATGCCTAATTTTTGACCCAATAAATGACCAAATCTATTAGTGAAACCTCCTTATAAATGTTCTCTTTGATTTTCTCTTTCCAATGAGCTATCCTGAGCTTCATTTGGCCAAGTAAAACTCAATTTATGAGTCTCCAAAGTTGAAAAATCAAATTTCATATAAATCTGGAAATTCTATTGGTGGGCTAAAAAAAATTAGAATTTTAATTAAAAATCTAATCCTAAATTAGCCTACAATTAACTAATAATTAATTCTAATTTAATTTTTAATTATAGACTAAACTAATTATTTAATAACCTATTTATTAATGAATATTAATCTAACTAACAAATATAATTAACTATTTATAAACAAATTAATCTAATTAATAATAAATTTAATTAAACTAATTATATTTTAAATATTAATTAATTTAATTAATTTAAAATTAATTATTTTAAATATTTAAATATTAAATTAATTATTAAACTAAAACTAAATTAACATTATATTAATTTAAAACTAACTTATCACTAATAGTATGATAATTCTCCTTTCATATTGGGCCATGAGTAGGATGTTTTTGCAAGGTTCATCAATACATGGTTATTGATATGCTTCTGTTACTTCCGTTGGATGATACTTGGATACATGGATACATCTTATTGATTAGTTCTCACATATGTTGTTGATGCATGCCTATGGTATTTACTCATTCTATATGATATGATGCTTCACTTCTCTATCCTATTTCATGATGAGATACTTGGTTCCCACATATGTTTCTTTGATGAACATGGTTTGAGGCTATTCCTATAAAGGGAAAGAGAAATTCGACTTTGATGAGGTCAAAAGAATGAGTTGATAGTTGATCTCTAAGAAAATATCTAATGATGTTGTTCAAAGGTTGATTATATTGAAAATATGCATGTTGTTACTTATGTTGCTACTGAAAGATACTTATGGTGCAGATCCTATTTGGTATATGATGGATTTTTATGACTATCATGATAGTGACACCTCACTATATAGGTCTACGTTCTTGGTTATAAGTTTCATATATGTGTCCTATTGTAAAGGTCATGAAGAGACCTATGATTTAATCGTTTTAATACTTAGTCATGTTTGGAATATTGAGGGTTGAGTCAATTATGTATGTAATCCGATGATGGGCATTGGATGTAATGTTGAGTCAAATATGTAACCCCACTATGTTGGGTGATTGATGTAAGTTTGAAAGTCCTTGGCGTCAATTGATTCATAGAGTTATGTGCTTCATTAAAAAATGTTTTATAATATTCAGCATATGCTCATGGTCGGTATATAGTCCACATCGGATCTATAATGCTCATGTATCTACCAGAAAAGAGAAGCCATCGTTTGGCATTGGTGAACCCTTTTCCATTCATGTCAAAGGGGGAGAGTAACTTGGTGCTTGAATTAAAAATATTGGTGCTTAGCTTAATGTGACCAAACACCAAAGTGGTTTCCATCAAGTCCAAAGGGGGATGTTTTTTGCATTATGAAAAATGTGTTGTCCTCGATGGAAAGCTTCATGTAGCAAGATGAGTATGTGTTTTCCTTGATGTCAACCTACTTGGTAAATATGTCAATATGATAGTAACATGATGAGTATACATGCAAGTTGATATCTAACAAAGAAAGAAATACTAGTCAGAGGAATGATGAAGGTAAAGTTTGAGGAAGTATACACATGTTCTGTGAAGAAAATTCTCATACATATGCAGGTATGATGAAGATAAGTCACATATATGCAAGTTCTGTGAAGCAAAGGTACTTATGTATGCATATTTTATGAAGAAAATTCATGTACATTTTTTTCACTATAGTTTCCTAAACACCAAGGATATTTACCATGGTATTAGCACATAATATTGGAGTAAAGACTATTTGATTCCATCAAGGATTAACATAAGAACTAGTGTGGTTTTGACCTATGGTATTGCCTAAGGTTCAAGCTATACAAGGAGGAGAAGATGAAGGTGATAAGGGGGTGAAAATAATGTTTGATGGATGAATACTTCACTCTGAAGTATATATGCATGGTATGTATTATTGATGAGTGTTTAATCTGAAATAAGTCTGCACCCCGTAACAGAATGATGGATCAGGCTCAATAGACCTGAAATGGCTATGTGTTATATGATCTTCTTATGGGTTGATTAAATCTATGGTATGACATGTGTTTTATACTATGTATGGCATGATCTGGGTATGTCTGGAGTTCTGATGTATAGTGAAATTTTGATTTGAAAATTGCAGATCTGTACATGGGTTTGTCACAGGTAAGCCGCATACACACGCAGATTCCCTGATGAGTTATAGCGTATATTTTCTGTAGTATGAGAATATTTGTAGGTGGGTTACATTCCTAAAAAACGTGTATACACACATGTTTCCTTCATGATAAGCACGTATATAAGTTAGGGTTTCTGCATAACATGATGTCTAATTAGTTTAATATGTTTTATTGAAATTTATTGATGTATGTCTATTAGGTCTCTCATGAAGATATGGGTTTAATAATGACAGTTGAAGTTAAATTTATTTTGATTTGATATGATCATGATACAAATAATTGTACGGGGTTCAATTAATTTTTATCTGACAAAATGATTCAGTATGTTTGTATGCAATTCATTTCTTGGTTCATATTGACAATAGTTCATAATTCTGTATGTTGATATATGTAAGTAGGTTTACTTCATTTAAAGCATGTATACAAGTGGACACCTTTATGATAAACACACATGAAATAAATGGTTTTTTTTAATAATATTTCTAATCAGTCTTGATGTCTTTCTGATCTTTCTCAATGAATTCTTCATGTTGATCTGGGTTTATTAGGGATGTTTGAAGTTGAATTTATTGAGTATTTATTTGTTGAAGAATAATGATGCTACTAGTTGTATGTGATTGAAGATCAGTGGTATATACAATAAGTTCAGAAATATTCAATGGTTCACTGTGTGACTCAAAGTCAGTTTCATAATGACAGTGATTCAGTTTCAGGGTTCAATGTTTTGAGATTTGTATCTAGGTATGCTTCAAGGAAGTCACGTAGACACAAAAAATTGTTAAAGTAAAGTAGCATATATATAATTACATTTTATTGATTAGGTTTCTTTAGTTAGTTTAGTGAGTTGATGCACTATATGGGTTCTGTATTAATGTTTTGGTTACAATGATCTAACTATTTTGAATTTTTAACAAGAGGTTGGTTGAGTTAAGGTGGTGATTATTTGAGTAATTGTTTCGTTTAGTGTTTGATTTGTTCACTGGTTGTTTGATTCACTAATTCAGTGATTGGTTGAATGATTGAGAACAATGATTAGTTTCAGTTTTGGATATATGGTTTTCATGATAGTTTGTCAAGTATGAAAATTTGATGAAAAGTGGCCCACATATTGTAATTTGTTGAAGCATTTGGATCTAATGTGAAAATTTATGAAACATGGTCTACAATAGTTCTGAGGTTGGAGCCTTCAGTGAGGAAGTAGAAGCTTCCTGCTAGTAGTAGCTGGTGATCAGATCAAGGAGTTCAAGATCCCTTCTATTGGGTGTTTGTAAATGATATCAAGGGGTTGAATCTCCCTTCTAGTAGGAGATGGATGATGGGTGAAAATTGTAGCCTTTTTCAGGTGGTCTCCTCCTTGATTTTATGAGTCTTCACCAGTACAATATTGTAAGAAGTTTTCATTATAATAAAAATTGAATACAAAGAAGATATCAATGATGGTTTTCTCCCACACTTGGTTTCCACCTTAAATATTTTTTTTCATTTTTGTTTCTTATATGTGATGATTTATTATGTTCTTACAACTGTTGGAGAGGTAAATCCCCTGTGCAGACAGAGGCGATCCCACTAGCCCAAGAGTGGGTCTAGCAACAAACAAAACATGCTACTATATCGATTCCTAGTTACAAAAGATAAAGCTACAATAGATAGCCTAGCTCAAGTCCTACACTCCTGTCGTCGAAGAAGTAGTGTTGCTTCCCACTCCTAGCTTGAAAGATCATAATCCTTTTTCTCACCACGTCCAGACACCTGTACACATGCAGAGAAGAAACAACGACATAAAACGTAATAATTCTAACATGTAACTATCAATCAGTCGAAAAGGATTGAACTAAATTGCATTACACAGATAAGCAATAGAACAGTGGAACCAATAACGTAGTCCAACATATATTAAAATGTGAAAGAAATATTAAAACTGAGTTCCGAAGTTGTGTTCTTCCTTTGGCAGGGCTTCCAGTGGAGCGTGTCTCACAAAGCTTGTCAGGAATTTGGACAAGGCTCTCTCTCTCTTTCTGGGTTCTCCCTAGCTCTGCTTTCAATAGTCGCTAAACTATAGTTTTGTTCTCAAATGTTCAGCTTCCAGTCATTCAGCTAGCTTGTAAAGGAAGAAGACAGGCTTTTATAGAGGGAGGAAGGGAGGTTGGGATCGGTATAATCATGGGATAGAGCCCTATCTCTTAGGAAGTTTCCATGAGAGGTGGAAAATCACTTCCTAATGAGGGAGATCTGGAGGCAAACAACCCAACTTCTTTCTAGTGATTCATTTTGAAGTTGTTAGAATCAAACTTCTGCCATTTATTTTAAAAAAAAATTCCTTAATAGGCTTATTACAGGTGAGACACAAGGACAGAGCGCCAGCTAGCATGCCCAGTAGTGTGCATTTTCCTCATCGGCGCGAGGGATGAACTGGCTACCTGCGCCAATGCCAAAACATGGGTTTTTAGGGTTTTCTAGAGGAAATTTTCTTGAGGGGATTTCTTGTCCTTATGCAGAAGGATACCATCAAGGTGTTTTGAGGACATTTTACTGTTCACAAGTCATGGGAATAGTCCTCCAATGCACGGGACGAGGGATTGCAGGGACGGTGACAAAATGCTATGCAACAAATGTGCCCTAAAGCATGAGGTCTGAGAGATAGGGAGGGGTGAAATGCTTTATGAGAATGCATTCAACTGAAAACACTATCGTCGGAACACCTGTGAATACAAATAAAATCGATATATCTGATACATGATATCTGGTATGGATGCAGCCATCCATAAAAAGTACTGACACAATGAGATCCAAGGTATGGAAACAACCATCCAGCAAATAAGGATCAACAAGTAGAATCAGGTATGTTTGCAGCCATCCAATTAAAAGAGTCATCTAATAAATCATAATAATCCACAAAAACCTGAAGCCTAGATGTTTATAAAAAAAAATCCAGGTCTTGTGCTCCATCTCGACCCAAAAAGAGTACAAGTTCGTGCATGCGAATATGTTAGTTGAAGTCGAACATGCAACAAAATCATCTGATTACCTGCCAATAATGAAAGCCATTAACAAACGCGAGAGGAACCACCAATAATGATGATGGCTCTCAAGGTACAAGAGGTACAATCTACAGAATTTGAATAGTGATCTAGCATCGAACACCCACAGAATCATCCAATCAAAGGCTAATAATTAAAAACTTGTGTCGAATGCGAAGAACCTTCCATTGAGGCATTCAGGCTCTAAGGCACCTGAAGGGAGTTTCTAGATCAGCTTCCTAGATAATGAGTTGAAGTCGACAGGAAGTGACCTTGATCAAAGGTGGCCATAATGTTTCCCACATCATCGACACGAGACAGAGGAACATGATGTTTGTGAATCAAGACTGATAGAGAATTAGAGGGAGGTTGAAAACTGCAGAGACCAACTTCTCTTGAACATATCGGCGACACGACACTAGATTTGGCAGTATTTGACATCAAGGGATCTAAGTTCATGGTGACGTTGCAAAGAGAAACTGAGTGGTCAAAAGAGATTACCCAAACCCATGAAGGAAAGTAGATAACGAGATGAGATGTCTCCAACCCGACACGAATGCAGACAAGTGCCATGTTCAAGAGTGACATACTGCTGACACGAATATAATACTGGTTCCATTTTCCCCCACAATTTCTAGCAAGTATCCTAATTATTCTTGAAAAGCAAGCTTGAAGGGGATAGAATATGCTTGCGATATAAGTTTTTCCTTCGGATAAATCCAACCTAGTACATTTTACGAGTCGTAGGAAGGAGAAACTCGAGTAACATCATTATGATGGAGTCCAATGTCATCAGTATTTAACGAGTCTGAAAAAGGAATAACTCAGTGTTTTTCATGTTTAGAGAGTCTGAAAAGACAATGGAAAAGAAAAATCCAGTAGTCCCTTTTCGTAGATAGTCCCACAGATCCGAAAAGGTAGAAAACTATGTCTGGGAGAACCTCCTAATCGTGATAGGCTAGGGTATTCCTTTTTCGTAAATAATCTATCCTAGCCTAAAAAAGGGGTAAACGTATATTGGGTAGATGTCGTTTCATAGCCAATTTAATGAGCTCAAAACGACAAGTGACTCGGAAATATTTTTAGTTATAGAGAGTCAGAAAAGAGCTAAAGATGACTCCACCTGGAGGAACGAATGGTATTAAGGGTAGCTACTGGTTCTGGTAATGTTGGAACTGCTCACAACAAATAAAGGTCAAGAGGCTGGCTAACAATACCACTCATCGTAGCGGTTCCTCAAAAATTGGTGAAACAACCAAGTGAAGGCGTATGATCAACCAAGCAGATGGGGGCGATGGAATTAGAAAACCAAGGCTCATCTGACAAAATAGGCTGATAAAATGGCAATCACGAGAGGTAAAATTGGAAAATTTTCATTTTTACACAAGCTTGAAATTAGGAAACTCTGCTTGAAGTTGGTTTCATTTTTACACAAGCTTGAAACAAACATAAACTATGCTTGAAACCGATTTCATTTTTACACAAGCTTGAAACGGAAAACAATCTATGCTTGAAAAAGTAAGCATGCCCCCAGCATGGTGACTCAATTTGAGATACATGCCCCCCAAGCTTCAGTCCATATGAATGGCAGATGGAGTGAAGGTTCAAATTATGAGATCAATAGAAAGACTCGACTGGGATTTTACAAGATCTAAAAAAAGACTCGAATTAAACGGGAACGTATTTCATTGTTTTAATGAGGTTGACACATTAAAAGAAATATCCTCATAAGATCTTGTTTCATTTTTTAAGGATCTTGACACAAGAAAACAAACTCTGCTCCGACGAGCTTGTTTCATGTTTTAAGGAGCTTGACACAAGAAAATGAACTTTGCTCCGACAAGATTGTTTCATTTCTTAAGGAGCTTGACACAAGAAAATGAACTCTGCTTCGACGAGCTTGTTTCATTTTTTAAGGAGCTTGACATAAGAAAATGAACTCTGCTACGATGACCTTTCATCATGATGAATAAGAATTCATAGCTTCCAAGGGTTTCCCATCCGATGGAAGGAAAACATCTTGGAAGTCTGGACCCATTGCCCCCAACACACCGTGTACAATGACACTATCACTGAATACGGGCATAGGATAGGTAGCCACATAATTGACATGCGGCGGGGATGACACAACTGGTGGATAAATATCTGGCAGGGATGATGGTGGACTAGTTGCCATATTAGGACCAAATAACACAACTTGATCGATGGTCATGATCCGACCTTGGTGTGGAAAACACATCACACAAAAGAGGGAGGATACAAGCACTCCCATGACATAAGTATAATCGTGGCCCAAGAGAAAATTAAATTCCAAGGGGTGAGGAACAACCATCACGTCCATATGGACAGTTTTCCCTCCCAAAGTGACATGCAACTTTGGAAGGATCCCTAACGGTTGACTAGTTCTTCTGTTAAACGCCAATAGATTTTGTGTAACAGGCATAAGTGGCGGTGAACTAAAATCTTTCCAAGTATTTGAAGACAAAATACTGACATACACACCTTCATTGATAATGGTGTTGGGTACGACCAGATGGGAGGCCTATATCGTGATCTCAAACGGCACATAAGAATGAAGGCGATAACCTGCGAATTGACCCCAATCGAAGGAAGCAACTAACAACTTGGAGGGGCTACCATCGAGCCAAGATGGTATTCCCCTGGTGTTACAGGAGAAGAAGGAGCATCCTCCACCACCTCCATCGTGGAGGCAGAAGGAGTATCCTCCAGGACCTCCACCATGAGAGGCGGAGGAGTAGCTTCCATAGGTACAGGGACGGGAGAGTATTTCTCTAAGTCTGAGGAATCTGAAGAAACAAGAAGAACCCAAGGGATGTAAGAACCACTCTCAACAGAAAAGACCTGGTGCACCACAGATAGGACTAGCTCAACTGATAACATGACCAATGGTTGGTCAGGGATGGATTCATGATGGTGAATTTCTGGGGGAGTCGGATCAATCAAGGATGACTCTTGACTGATCATTGAATCAACTGGTAAAGGACTCAAAGAAATGTGTTTGTAACCAACTAGAAGGCACAGTGTAGAAACAGTTGAGTTGTCCAAAACTCTCTTGGCTTCGTCCATATACAGACAAAGGTGAATGACATGATGCTCTTCACACAACTTAAGGGATTGGTGAGCTTACCCTGAATCTTAGGAGATTTAACAACATTAGCTGAAGACGTGCCCCCAACTTGACTCCTGGAAGCCAAAGGCAACGACGGACGACCGTTGGAACATACTTCGAGCACCTTGGGAATGCCAGGGAAATCTTGCAGAAGATGGTTTCCCTCGAATAACATGCAAGGGAACTTAACTTTCGACGGGGGTTGGGAAGGTTTATCGAGAGAAGGTGTTTTAGAAGCAATAGTTGTAGAATTAGCCTCTCGCTTATCTGAATTCATCTTCGTCGTCTTCTTCTTCTTCTTCTTAGCCACCTGGTTATTAGAATATAGACTTTCACTAGGCAAAGTAGAAGAGGAGGATGAATAAATGGGCAAAGAAGGGGAGGGGTCCACTTTATAATCAACATGATGTTGTTCAGGTGGAGGAGATAGTTGAATAATGATCGAGGCATTGAAGATCACGGAGGTCGAAAATAACCAAACAAGAAAACCAACAGTTAACCCAGGAAGGGACAATGTTGCCATATAAGGAGCACCAACATTCCCAAAAGCAGGAAAAGGACTAGGATTCCCTTCGAAGAGGATTCCTTGGTTGGTAAACTCAGGAAATGTTGGAATTGGAAATAACCGTAAAACAAAATGCTAAGGAAAATAACTTTAACTAGGAATATTTCGTGGGCAGTTAATATTTTAAGACACTGAAACAAAACTCTACCATTTCATATTTTAAGAGTCAAGAAACAGGAAAAAGATGACTCTATCACTTTCAGGTTGAAATGAGCATGAAAGGACAAGAGCTTGATGATATTTTCAGTTTTAAACCGTCACGAAAGGAGAAAAATGGCTGCTCAGGTAATCTAAGCAAGAGGGTATACAAAGTTTCCATGAACTGCTATATACACCTTGGTGATCAAATGAAACAAAAACAACCAAGGACTTGATGTACATGCATGTAGTCTCCCCGAATGTTGTGTTCAGTGTATCACAGTTAAAGGCAGTAGACTTGGCTACCTATGGATAATGAATTGCAACCTAGAAGGGTCTCCCTTTATATACTCAATGGTATGGGGAGCACAAGTCTGTACTAGCACTGTCTGAAGCCAGATTGCAAGCGACAGATGCTAGGCTTAAAGATGTCAAAACATGTCTCTAGCCTAGACCACTAAAAATGTTTCGTTAGGTTTCAATGCTTCCTTAGGTTAATTCAATAAATTTTAAAGTTGATCTTGAATTATTTCTTGGTTTCAAGGCCCTACCACATGTCATCTGACAATCTCCTATATGCAGCTATATGAGGAAAGAAATATTTCAATTAGATGAATGCTATCTATCTAAGGGAAGAGTTCCAAACAATGATGCAACAAACAACAATACTAAAAAAGAAACTTTTCCAAACTAGATGACTTTCACTATCCAAAAGTAGTCTAAAACATTCAATGATGTGAATTATGCAATGTAATCTATACAAAATCCTCTTTTTTGAAAACATTATGCAATTTAATCTATAAAAAATCCTCTTTTTTGAAAACTATGCAATTCTAATCTATGCACAATTTCCTTTTTTTTGAAAGAATGAGAATCCACTCAATGCATTTTTCGATGAAATGAGAATCTACTTAATGCATGCTTTTAATGAAAAAGAATGCACTCAATGCGATTTTTAGTTTTCAATCATTAAACAATGTGATCTAAGTTCAATGATAAATCTCAAAAATACTTTTCAATGCAATGTAATCTAATGAATTTTAACGAAAAGAAAACTTTGAGATGAAAACTAAATGAACGCAAATCTCCTTAATGGAAGGATGAATGCAAAAAGGATGCAAAACCACACTAAGAATGCAATCGTTGTTTTAAACACTTTGTAACAAAATTCCTTAAAAGGCTACAAGACATATGAGGTCAAGCACAGAAAGGAATTCCAAAGCATGAGCTCAAAACAAGCCATTCATTCCCTTTTACATCAAGAAATCAAGAAAGAAGACTTTTCAGTTGAACAAAGAGCAATGTAATCTATGCTCATAAGTGAAAAATTAGAGGAGAGTACGAGTAAATCATACAGAGAAAAATACTGGAAGGGAAAGACACACTGGTGAAGGATTTAGTGAAAAAACCTCAATTTTCCATACACCCTTAAATTGGCGCGACTTTGGTGGGTGAAACTAGTGCCAACGGGCGCGACTTGCTCACTGAAAACTCACACTAATGACTGATTGGCGCGGGTTTCTAACTGAAAAATAGCACCAATCGACACGATTGTCAGAAAAATAAAAGTGCCAATGCCTGAACAGGAAAAAACAAAGAATTTATCCCAACCAAGACTAGACTCACGACTTCAAGCAAAAAAGAAAAGGTCGTAATTTATTAAAAACATAGGAACAAACAGGGAAATGGTTGTGCAAATAAATCCGTCAAATGACTAAGACCTCAAAGAGTGACAAACTCAATTGAAACTCCCTAGTGGAGTCACCAATTTTTTGGAGAGGTAAATCCCCTCTGCGGATAGAGGCGATCCCACTAGCCCAAGAGTGGGTCTAGCAACAAAAAAAACATGCTACGATATCGATTCCTAGTTACAAAAGATAAAGCTGCGATAGATAGCCTACCTCAAGTCCTACACTGTTGTTGTCGAAGAAGAAGCGTTGCTTCCTGTTCCCAGCTTGACAAATCACAATCCTTTCACTCACCGTGTCTGGACACTTGTACACATGCAGAGAAGAAACGATGGCATACAACGTAATAATTTAAACATGTAACTATCAATCAGTCGGAAAGGATTGAACTAAATTGCATTACACAAAGAAGAAATACAATAGTGTAACCAATAACGTATTCGAGCATATATTAAAATTTGAAATAAAGATTACAACCGAGTTCCGACGTCGCATTCTTCCTTTGGAAAGGCTTCCAGCACAGCGTGTCTCACAAATCTTCTCGGGAATTTGGACAAGGCTCTCTCTCTTACGGGGTTTTCCTTAGCTCTACTTTCAATAGTCGCTCAACTATATTTTTCTTCCCAAATGTTTAGCTTCCAAGCGTTCAGCTAGCTTGTAAAGGGATAAGGCAGGCTTTTATTAAGGGAGGAAGGGAGGTTGGGATCCCTATAATCATGGGATATATCCCTATCTCTTAGGAATGTTCCATGAGAGGTGGAAAACCACTTCCTAGTCAGGGAGATCTGGAGGCAAACAACCCAAATTATTTCTAGTGATTCATTATGAAGTTGTTAGAATCAAACTTCCACCATTTATTTTTTAAAAACATTGCTTAATAGGCTTGGCACGGGTGAGACACAGGGACAGAGCACCAACTGGCGCGCCCACTAGTGTGCATTTTCCCCATCGGCGCGAGGGATGAACTGGCTACCCACGCCAATGCGAAAACATGGGTTTTTAGGGTTTTCCAGAGGAAATGTTCTTGAGGAGAATTCTTGTCCTTATGCAGAAGGATACCATCAAGGTGTTTTCAGGACATTTTACTATTCACAGGTCATAGGAATAGTCCTCTAATGTACGAGACGATGGATTGCAGGGACGATGACAAAATTTTGTGTAACAATAACACATGTTTATTTCTTATAAAATGTGTGATGAATCACTGATACATTGGTTTAAGATAAAAAAAAATGAATATTTAATTTAAATATAAGTTCACTGAATATACACTCATTGTCTTCTTAACAGTCGCGTAGATACAGAGGTTTACTTCAGGAAAGTCACGTATTGAAATCATAATAAGAAAATGAAAACTTAAGTTCATTTTAAAATATTGATTCACCCCACAACCCCCCCTCTCTCAGTATTTTTCTCAGCAATTGGTATCAAACCAAGTTCTTCAGAAGAAGCTTGATCACATGAAGGAGATTGACCAAGAAGTTGGGAAAGAAGAAAGATAAGAAGGCTACTTAAAGGAAGAAGATAAAATAGAGAACATGTGCAACAATATATTGAAGAAAATATTTTGATTTAGAAGCACCACTCTTTCTATTGGTTATGAATGAAGAAGATAAAGTAGGTACTGATTTTTTTTCTACTTTTGATCGATTTCCTTATTCATGAAATATTGAGGATAGTGACTATGACAGTGAATCAACTGAAATTTCTCCCGTGGGTAAAAGTGAAAGTAATATAATGGCTCTAGAAGTAGAAGTTAAAGGACTCAAAGATAAAGTTAGAGATTAGGAAAAGCTATTTTATGAAATGGACTGTACCTACAAAGAAGGAATTACTAGATGAATAATCAGTTGCATGAAAGAAAAAAAATTGAGAAAATGTACAAAGAAAATACAGACCAATGTGAAAGGCTACAGGATGAAGTATCATCGCCTAGAAATAATAATCTTAAATAAAGAACTAGCCACTGTGAAGGAATTAAAGCAAAAATGATATCTCTCAAATTAGATAATAGGAATGAAGAACTACTTCAATCATTTGAAAAACAAGAAAATGGGTTGCAAGAAGAGATAATCAACTTAAAGAATCAAGTGGAAGAAGGAGGAATGACTGAAGAATAAAAGGAAAAGCAATACCAAATAATGAAGCTTGAGGTAAATATTCTAAAAGGTAAATTAGAAGAAAAGGATAAACATTTGATATTTCACAGTATTACTAAGATTCTTGATGACATTATTAGTATTGAGAGGTATCCTGTTATTAAAACTCGTATTTTTTTTCATGAAATGATTAAAGGATAATCTATTTTGCAGGAAAGTAAAAAGAATCAAAAGGATAACAATGAAAAACCTACAGTGGTCAATAAAGAGAAAATCAGAGAACAACCAAATATTATGAATCCTTAAAGGTGATAATCTTATCCTAACTATAGAAGTGCCAATCGATTCTCCCCTATGACCAATAACATTGAATGATTTATTTTTTAAAATTATGGAAATGTTGCATCCAAGTACAGAAGAAGGTTCTTTGAATCTCAAGTAAATAGCCACTTCACAAGGAGATTAATTCCTAGGAATAAAGGATGGTCTCATGGATAATGTTTTTCGTGTAACTCTTTCGAGCATAAGGCCACTGATTTCAGGTCAAGTATGTTGAGTAAAAGTAGGAGATGGGATAATTTTCAACACATAACTAGAAATTGCAAGAAAATATAGAGGAAGAAGGAACACCGTTAATAAAAATAGGGAATATTGACCTTGTTGTAGTCAGTTATTTCTTAAGGTTACTTCCTAGTTACTGCAGAAGTGATGTGAGTTGCATGACCTCATGATAGCAACATATGATTATTAGGTCCTTAGGATCAGTAATGTATAATCTCAGGGGGATAAATATATGATCATTCCCATGGTTGTTTTGATAATTCTAGTTTCTTATATTTTTGACAGTGCATCTGATGTGACAACATAAGACATGTAAAAATTGTATAGGTTCAGGGGGGATTAAATTTTGAAGTTTCAGTATGTCACTTTTAGTATGTGGATCCTATGAAACAAAGTCACATATATACATGATTTCCTATAGAGACAATCACTTATGTATTTTCTTTGATGGAGAAACGGTGGGACGGACACAAGAAAAGACTCTAATATGCTCCATACATTTATTATTTGGCTTTCCTATTCTAACATTGATATTTATAGTCTATTGATGCTATTTAGAAGTGGTTTTGGATTTTTGTTGATATCTTGATGGATGGTTGAATCATGAAGTTACTTTGATGTCCATACCAATGTATGAGTTGATATGATCATACTTCACAATGAAAAATTGGCACAGATTCATGGGCATCATTTGCTATGCTACTAATAATGCACAGTTGGCATTATGATTTCTTGAGAATTCATTGTCACATAATGATTCTTATATTAGTGATGCTGCTGAAGATACCCATTTTTTTGTATGTTGCATACTGATTTCATGATGCATGAGCTGTTTATGGTGAATGATTCTTATAAAGTTGCATGGTTTTTATGATACTCAATAGTGGAGATGCATGTACATATGATATTTTGGGGTTTTTTTTTCTTCTTGGTGGATAGAACATGAAAATGTTGATATCTAGTGCTCTACTTTTTTGATGTGGATGTTTTTGTCACGGATGATGACTATTTTTCTGATCTTGATTCTTTCACCTATTACAGAGTGATGATACAAATGGAATGGATCTAAGCATGATGACCTTCGTGATAAGAGATAATAGGGATTATTGGTTGATACATATTTCTTATTGGTATGTAAATTATTCTTCCATATTTGGGTAAAAGTATGATGTTTCTGCAAGGTTCATCAATACATGGTTATTGATATGCTTCTATTACATATGTTGGATGATACTTGGAGACATGGCTACATCTTACTGATTAGTTCTCACATATGTTGTTGATGCATGCCTATGGTGTTTACTCATTCTAGATGATATGATGATTCACTGCTCTATCATATTTCATGATGATATACTTGATTCCCACATGTGTTTCTTTGATGAACATGGAATGTGGATATTCCTACAAAGGAAAAGAGAAATTCAACTTTTGATGAGGTCAAGAGAATGAGTTGATAATTGATCACTACAAAAATATCTTATGATGTTGTTAACGTGTTAATGATATTGAAAATATACATGTTCTTACTTATGTTGCTACTAACAATTACTTAAGGTGTTGATCTGTGTTTAAAATTTCTTGAGGTTTATGAAAAATTTTCAAGTGATTCAATTAGGGTTTTAAGCCTTTTTTTTCAAATTATTAAACACATAAAAATGTAATTAAAACTCAGTTTTCACAGAAAACATAAGAAAATATGACCGTAAAAGTAAACACACGGTATAAAATGATGAAGGATTTCAGCCCTCCTCGGCTACATCTCCTAGTCCAACTTCCAATGGTTGTGCCTCTTTCATTATGCTGAAATTGATGTAATGATATTTCAACAAGTGATACTTGTTTTCATGGTGATGAAAAATATATTTTCTATCATAAAGTTATGGGCTTCCCAAAAAAATATTGGAAATATAAAGTGGAACTACATCAAGTTAAACTTCATCAAGAAAGTTTTTTGTAATTGCAAATCTAAGTATACATTTTCTCATCACCTGCAAATTTTCATTCTTACATATCCAACCTAAAGGATAAGGTCTTGGCCCTAGTACATATGGTCAAAATTTTGACACTTTAGTTCCAACACTTTTGATGTATTGTTAGAAATTTCCCCAATTTTTCTCATTTTTTTTAATCACGCCAACAAGCGTCGCTCTAGCGGCTTTTTTGGAGTATCATTGGAACAACGATATTTAGTAAAATCGTCAGAATACTGACATTTCAGGACAAACCGTTAGAAGAGTGATGTTTCAAGACAAAACTTCAGTCTTGCGACGTTCAGGAGATAGCCATCGGTCTTGTGATGTTTAGGGATACTATCGGTCTTGTGAAATTTAGGGAAAAAACATCGGAATACCGATTTTTAGGAGACATACGTCAGTATTCCAATGTTTAGGAGACGGAAAACATATGGAAATTTAATTTGTCGGCTAATCTAACCTATTCAAATTTATTTTCCCACTCCACTCAGAAGGTCAAGAAATAATGGAGAATCATAAGCTTAGGAGGACATTCGTCTTTCATCGAAACTCCCAAGCTATTAGCAGTTTGGCTCCATTTGCTTCTCCTTTGTAAAATACTTCTGAAATAGTAAATCATGGAGATAAAATTAGTACTTCAGAAGTATGGCATGGAAATAATATTAGTGTAGACAGTGATGGCTTCAAAAATGGTAAAAGTTTAAGCCAAAAACACAATGGTGAGAATTTGGTCTCTAGCAGAGGACAACTGGATAGATATCCAGAGCATGTTGGGGGAAAAAAGTCTCTACGAGTACATCAATCTCAAAACATATCATAATTTGGCAAAGTAATCAACAGAGGGACTTATGGCAAAGTATATACAGTGAGAAAGAATGAAAACCCATAAGTGCAGTGTGATATATATTCAGGGAAATGGGTTAGGGATTCTTTGTATCCTCTTTACCCTGCTGGAGAATGCCCTTATATGAGCGGCACATTTGACTGCAAAGGGAGAATATTCTTAGATCTAGGGATGAAATTGTCTTGCGCTTGTGGTATTTTAATGCAAATATTTATTTATACAACCTTAATCAGCTAGAAGTTGTAGAGAGGTTGAAGAAAAACATTCTACCATGTTTCTTGTATAAGTATAAAAATTTTCCCTATAAGGGGGAAATCTGCAGAATTTTTTGTATTGCAGCCTTTAGGTAGTCATTATTTCTACTCCCCACAAGGTTGCAGATATATTTTCCCTTAATGGGTTTCTATGCTATCTGATAGACAATTTTTCATTGATTGGAATAGAGATATTCCTTAATTATTTTTTCTAGTGCCTAGGTTTAACTTATAGTTAATTTATCTCTTAACTAGTTCTTTAGGTGTTTTTTATAGCCTACCTATCATTTGTTTCTGAATGGTAATCTGAGGGAGAATATTTTCTCACACAGATAGCAGTGGTCACTGTTTGTCAGGAGGGATAGGATATAGGTTATAATAGAAAATAGTAAGCGGACAAAATATGATTCCATCCTTTGTCCTTTGCCTCTGTAGAAGTCCACAACCAGCTCCCAACACTATTCTTGAAACCTCTAACAACGAAAATGCTACTGAAACCTCAATGTTATAATGCGCATTGAGCTACCATAATGGGAATATTGTTGTCTGGTAGTGGATATGGTTCATTCTACTAAGGGGTTCAATAATTGTCTTGGACCTCTCCCTTTTAAAAAGGATACATCTATCATGTCCTTGGTTGCATCACATTTATTTTTGTTTGATTTACATCTTAATTTTCTTATATGGTATTCAAAAGCCTTTCGATAATTTTCTTGTAATTATTCTCTTTTCCTTTTGTCGAGTCCATATTTGCAACATTTTTATGAGCCTTGCAATCTTCTCAACGCTTTTCCTCTTACAATATTTCAGTCCTTTAAGCGTTGGCATCTTTTATAATGATTGAAATATATTATTTGCTTAGCATTAAAATTAGTGGGTTTTCTTTAACTTTTATGCACATTATGTATCCAAATTTTTTTACCTAATGAAAGCAGATATCTTTGGACATTTGATTGCCACGGAAATACTGTAAGCTAATTATAGACCACAAAAAATATAATTTTTGATCACTATCCTCATCCCCCTATTTTTTCTCATTATGATTATCTTTTATACCAACAACCACAAAATTCATTAGGACTGGTAAGAGGGAGTTGGTATTTCATCTAAAGAATACTTCGAAGAGGTATTGACCTTGTTCCGGTTGTTAGGGTTTCACGTTTAGGTTTCTTGGGAGAAGTTATTGAACCTTTCAAAGGGCTTTTGGATATTTTATATAGTGTTGATCTGTTCATTTAAGGACTATTCAAGTTGTGTAGGATGATTTTGGTGTTGGAGAGAGTGACAAGTTGGATGGAGCTTCCGATTTTGTTTCTTTGAAGCATAGATTCCAAATCCTTATTAAGATTATTTTTAGGAGCATGTTAATAAAATGATTATAGAACCTATTGATCCAGCATAGTTGGTTGCTAATTCGAAGAAGGAAACACAATAGTTTTTTATTAAATGAAGGATCATTTCATCTCTTGCATTGTGGAGAAGAAGACAAGGACATGTTTGGACTCTGGAGCTTTGATTGAGTTGTTTCAATGTTGTTTTGTTTCTCAATAGGTGCTCCAAAAAACACCATCTTTTAGAAATTTGTATGAGCAAGAGAGATACAGTGGTGAGCTATTGAATAGAATCACTGAGTTGAGGGATAACTTGTTTACCATTGGGACATAGGTGGAGGATAAGGAGTTGGTGCTCATTGTTTTGAATGGATGTGTTCCTTCCTAAATTCGCTTTGATCGCAGTGTTTGTGCTCGTGAGACCTTACCAAATTTTGCAAAGCTTTGGATTGATATTGTGTAGGAATAATTCATGTTACAAACTTGTTCAGAAAAACAAAGGGAAGTAGATGTGATTGGTCTCATTGGGATCACGAAGAGGGGTAGAAAGAAAGGATGCAAGGAGAATAAAGTTACAAATATAGTAAAGAAGGACTTGAATAAGGTGATGTCTTTCTCATGTCATGCGATGGGACATTATGATATCTAATGTCCATTTAAGAGGGGGGAAGTAGCGAAATAAGTTGCAACTATGTTTGCAGCATGTGTGGAGGAGGATGCCTCATAGTTTGAGATCACCTTTCACATGACCTCTTGTTTATATTCTAACATTGTGTTTAGTATTGGATGTTACATGGAAAGTGAAGCTTCGAGACATGACATATAACATGTCACTCTTCTTCAAACTTTAGGAGCAAGAGGAAGTCATGAGTGTGTAACTTAGTGATGTTACTACTTATCTTGTGAGAGGAGTTGGCTACATTTTGTTACAGATCCCTTTAGGGGATGTTTTTGAGCTGACTGATGTACTATTTGTTCTTGGTTTGAAGAATAATCTTCTTTCACATCTCGTATGATAGATGTATATTGGATAATTTCATTTGAGGGATAACATTGCACCAATAGTAATTGTAGTCTAGCTAATTTGAGGATTTTGGCTAAAGTGGTGAGAGAGTGTGGCCTTTATAAGTTACTTGTTGATCGAATGGAACTTGTACATTTTAGTGGCTAGACGAGCCTTCTATTTTTAAGGTGGTTGATAAGCATATAGGAGAATTTAGATCTTCAATGAGTGAAAGTATACATCCTAGGAGATATGTTAGTCATATTTCATTGGTTTCTTCCATCTAGGTTCCTTCCATTTGTTATGAGGAGGAGAGATGTGGTGGTAATTTGATGGACAATGGTGTCGGGATTGATTCCATGATTGCAATTACTGGGAGTATTATAGAGTACATGCATGGCATTGTTGATTCTATTAAATAGAGGGAGTTCACCATGATGCTACTCTTTTAGGATTCTTTTGTGAGGAGGACATTTACCTAACTTTGGATGCTTATGTGAGGCTTGTTGGAGCTCCTTGGTGTGAGCTAGGGTTTTCATGGTCTTCTCTAGTTAGGTCTTTGGAGAGTTAGAGGATTGAATTATCTTGGAGATGAGGATATGTATATATACATGAATTTCATATTTTTATAGATAGATAGATATAGGAAGTTTTTAACCGTCAAAAATTGTCTCTATTGCAGATGTGATTTTCAGCTATATATTCTTCATGGTTTGGTAGTTTTGAGCACTTGTTTGACTTGATTTAAGGCTAAAATTGTTAAATATTTCAACATTAATAGTGAATATGATGAGGCAAATTGCTTATGCAATTCCTTTTATTTATAAAGTGAATTTCATATATGTTTTTTGCATGATAAGATTGCCAAAGGCTGAAACTTGTTGGCACACCTTGGTATCTTTTTTGCTTAATTGCCTAGTGGAATTTGGGTTGTTAAGTGTAGAAATATTGTTCACTTTTGTTGTTGTATTTTTAAATATTTCATAGCAGCCCTAGTGCTGAAATTTCATAAGGTAAAGATTTGTGAAACCTTTTAGGAAATAGGTGAAATTTTCTGAGTTGCATTTATTTCCCTGGTGAAAAAAAACTCTACACAATTCGTTTTCAATTAGCGAACATGCTCAGTTATAAGAGCTCCTTGAAGGCTGCATAGTGGATCCTAATATAGTTGAACTTTGATAAGAAATTATTATTATGTTGTAGAGAACCACTCATCTTGGGTAGCCATTGACTAGAAAATGAGCCTCTTTCTTCTTTCATGCTTCATTAGAATATATTTAGTACAATTGGTTGCAGTACCTTGTAAAACAAGTGGTTTCGGGGCAGTGTTCTGAGACTCTATAGAGACTTGTGAGTCTTGTGTCTATGAAACAAATACTCAGGAGCAAATTCACTAACAATCATACATGTAAAGATTTGGGTGAAACTATTCAAAACTTAACCAAAAATCCACAAAAATTACCGAACACTATGATTATTATTTTTCACAAAATCTCATGTATTTTTATTTTTGCTTTGTTGGGTTTTTCTAAGTCTTGATTCGAGTCCCAAACTGGCTGGGTTTTTATGGAGTTTGAGTCTCGAAAAATTGGTCTAGGGTTCAAATCATTCTTTCTAATATTCAAGTGACTTATCCATAAATGGTATCCATCTATTATTTGCACACACTCCTCATGAACAACTCTCGAGGATAAAAGTTGGATTATCTTGCCAAACTTCATCAATCTGATGCTTTTGGCTATATCTAGATGCATGTTTCTTCATCTTTCAAGCTATTATACTGCATACTCGAGACTATATTAGGGCGATACTATATCTTTTCTATTTTAATGGAAAATTTCCAAAATTTATTGGTTTGTTTTCCTGTTTTTTGAGGGAAAATATTTTCATAGGGTTTTCAACTCCAAGGGTGTATATTTTGTACCTAACCGAAACATGTTTATAGGGTATTAAACACTCTACATAAGTTGTTTGCATGTATGCTCATGATTTTGTAATGATATTCAAGTACTAGGAAATTATACTATCACATTCCAATATTTGTAAAAAAAGTTATTTTATGTAATAAGGGCCTTATCAATCTCATTAGTGACTTCATCTTAAAATAGGGTTTTTTCCTATTTATTAGTATAAATAGGGGTTTCCCTCTATCATATGTAATTTTTATCATTTTTTTAGTACAATCAATCAATTATTGGTGTTTATTGAACATGTTTTACTCCAATACTCGATTTTGCACGTGCAATCCACTCCTGGGTGTGCAAGTGCCCCCTCTTTTCCTTTCTTTTTCGGCTCTTTATTTTTGTTTCTTATTTTGGTTATCTCCATAGTTGCAGTGGTAGTTATCCTCAAGTACATGAACGCTGCACTAACTTGTGTGAGTCCTCCACATCCTTCTTTCCCAATGTTTCATTTTTGAGCTCTTTTGATGTCAAAATTATCTTCCCTACCTTTGGAGGTTGCCACTACCCTTCATGGGAAATATATGTGTTGCTTGTATAATCTTGATGATTGCAAATAAAGGCTAGACATGTTAAAAGGGTAACTGAGATGAATATATAATTTAAAATCCATGTTTAATAGTGTGAAGCTCATATATTTAGTATCACAAGGGTACATGCTTCCCCAAGTGAGGGGTGCACGTCCCATGTTGGCTACATTTTCAGGATGAGAAAATTTCCCAAGAAATGGTCAAAGTTTCCTTTTTTGGGGAAAATCTTGGGCATCCATCCTCCCAAAAGTGGGGAATTCTTGGTCTTCCCCGTGATTTTTTCCCATTGACCTTAGGTAATATCAATTTTTAAAATTAAAACACAAAATAAAAATCTTGAAGTGTGTGAATATTTATTTCATGTTTTCATTGTTGATGTCTGTGACTCACCATTATTTCTCTCATATATACACCAATTTGGTGTTTGGCTTCGCTATGACCTTAAAAATGAATATATATATATATATATATATATATATATATATATAGATATATATATATATATATATATATATATATATATATATCTATAGGATCCCCTATGTTTGGGACCCCTATGTTCCCCATGCTGCTTCCTAAAATTTTGGGGATGGCTCCATGTCCCTCAGATTCTTTTTCCTGTTTTTGCATCTGTTTGTTGCATAAACATGGTGAAACATTGAAAATGTGTGTATTATTGAAGCTTGACCTTCTGAAATCCAAAAATATTTCTAGAATATTATTCTTTATCTAATCTTTTTTGGATTACCACTAATATTTGTGCATGTGAAACCTAAAAATGTTTATTGTATAACTTGGATGATTGCTTCCCTTGTACACTATTTTCTGGTACGCTATTTTCTGGTACATTATTAAGTTGTGCAATTCTTTCTTGGCATTAAATTTCTTTCTTTGGCATTAAATTAGTTTTGTCTTGATTTATTATCATTCCCTTAACCTTTAAATTGCAAAAGAATCAGAAAATATTTTGGAGGGATTTTAGCTTCAGGTCTTTGTGGAAAATCTCCTTAGCAACAAGGAGATTTAAACTTGAAAATTTTAAATTTTTCTAACCCTTGCTCATCTTGTTGTCCAAAATGATTATTTAGCGGTAATGTTTTTTAACAATTCATGGAGATAAAATTTATTGAAGAACCTTGAATTCACTTGCAAACTTTTAGGGCTTGATTTATAGGGCTTTTTGAGCTTATTTTATCTAGGCCGCGAAATTTATCTAATCCTTATTGTTTTGCAGAGGTACCTCATCGTTTTCAAGAAAATTTTTCCATTCAATCTAGCATAAAAATCACAAATCTAACATTTTTGTCTTGAGAAATCCAAGAAATCCTTGTCTGGAGGCAAATTTGTGTCTAACCGTGAGCATAAATATTTCCAGTCACCTGGTCCGAAAGGGTTTCATTGGAAAGCCTAATCCCCTCTTGAGTTGAACGTAAAGATTATATTTATCACCTCGTGTGAAATGGCCTAAAGAATTCAGTCAAACACATAATTTTCTAAGGCTTCAAGCCTTTGAAACTTAATAAAAGTTCCCCTAAAAATTTAAATAAAATTTAATTATAATTTTGATCGATTTTGGGAGACGGTCGTAAAGATTTTGACTTGATGCTCTCTTAGACATAAGCAGATTTTTTTCACTAATGAAAAACTATTTTTTTAAGGTCTGATATTTTTTTTTGCAGAGGTAATAATCATTGATGTATCAAGCATCTTATACAACTGATAATCGTCTTATTTGAGAGAAGAAGATGCATATCCTTTCCTTATAAGCCGAGATATTTCTCACTGTCATCAACTTATTCAGAGATCAAAAGCATGCTCAAGAAGAATACCAAGCGGAATTAATTTTATCATTCAAGTGGAATACCAAATTGGTCTGCAACATTTTTTTTACATGTATGTCCGTTGTCGTCAGTATTTAGACATTTAATTACCGTCGGTCTTCTGATCTTTCATCAGCATCGGTCTTCCAATGTTTCACTACATTTCACCCCGTCGATATTCTGATGTTGCAATACGCTTTCTAACATTTCACCACAGTCAATATTCTGAGGTTTAGTAATGTTTCACTGTTGTCGGTCTTATGACGTATAACTATGTTTCACCACCATCGATATGCCAAGGTTTCATTACGTTTCACTACCATCGGTGTTCTGAAGATTTAGTATTGTCGGTCTTGTGACAGATTTTTCCCAATTTATATTGTTAGAAGAGTGACGCTTTGGTTCATCGAAAGAGATACATACACTTTCTAACGTCGGAATAGTGGCATATAGTTGGTAATGTCGGAAGAGCGACAACCATTTGGAAACGTCGAAAAAAGTGTCGCTCTTTCGATAGTTAACTCAAGTCGAAGAATTGTGACGTTAGGAGAAACCATATTTTCCCCCCCCTGAAAGTGTTTCTCTTGGGATGCCTATGTGTCGCAGGAGTGACATTATGGCCCTCATAAATTGGGCCAAATGTGCTAGTGTGGACGAGGAATGGTCTCTAAAGTCAACTTCTTTAATAAGTCTTCAAAAATAAGATTTTCTTGCGAACCACTATCAAAGAGTATATCAAATTTTGTATGCTTTGAAATAACTCAAATATGGAAAATTTAAATTATTATTTTCTTATCTTTAGTATCACTAGAAAAACTTGAGGAACTATTGCTTGCTATGTCCTTACCTTTCAAACCCATCATTGTGATCATTGTTTCGTCTTCTAAATTAGATCCTAAATCATGTTGTGTAGTTGCAACTATCTTTTTCTTCCCTTTGTTGTTAAACTTCTTGGGTCTCATATCAGGATGAAGTATCCTACAGTTTTCTTCATCGTGACCATATTTTTCACAATTCTTGCATGCTAATTTTTCTCCCTCTTTCTTGATGGAAGAATTATTCTTCCCTTGTACTTTGAAGTTACCCTTTCCTTTGTCTCCACTTTTAAATGGATTTGTTTTCCTTCTCGTGGAACATTTCTCTGTCTTGCTTCTAGGTGTGTAGCTTGTACACAAGCCTCATCTAAAATTGTACGGTTAAAAATGAGTATAATATGTATCAAATAGCTATGAAAACCTCCAATATATTTCAAAAAAGTATCAAGAGATGATAAATATACACTCAATATTAGTGCTCCTCTTCTAAAATATTGAGTATAGCTTTACGCACGTTGACCCTTTAATTGCCTAATTTTTTTCCAATCCATGGTAGCTTTTTCCCTGTATTCTAATGCATAGAATTGTCTTCTTTGTGCAACAACAAAATCATTCCAAGAGGTTAATACCTTACCATGTTTCATCATTTCCTCTTGAGTTTTGGCTTCCCACCAAATAAGAGTTGCACCTTCCAACCTTAATGAAACAAGTTGAATATTGGTGTCATCATCCTCGATCCTTTGTATCCTACAATACACTTCATGTTGACCAACACAATTATCCAATATCTCAAGATTTACCTCACCATTATACATAGGAAGTTTGAATTTTATGTCAAGTTTCAATAATGTGTTTCATGTCCCTTTAGATAATGTGGAGGTGTTGGTGAAGGAGTCGTTGTGAGATAAGATGATGGTTAAGAGGGTGGTGAGAATATAGGTTAAGAGAATGGTGGTGTCAAAAGTGGTTTGTCACCATTCCCTTTTGGAGGCTTTTCCCCATCTCCTCCATCTCATTTTGAATACTTATCTCCCTTTGGAGGATTGGAGCTCTAACGTTGAAACCTTATGTTTCTCTCCTCATTGAAAAGTCTCATTGTTTGTGGCATGTCAAAGAATGTTTTCCTGAAGGCATTCTTATATTTTGAAACATTGTCAAGCTCTCCTTCATGTGACATACTTGTTGAAGCTTCAACTAGAATTTGAGGTGGGATTTATGGTGGATACTGTGGAAAACGTTCTCTCTTTGTCCTTTACCTAAGTTGAGGACTTGCAAGCATGAGATTCACTTATCCTCTCTTGACCTTCAACCTCGTAACCATCACATACACTTCCAAACAATTAAATCCTCACATAAACAAAGAGAACCTATGCTCTGATACCAAACTTATCATATTTAAAATTGCTTAAGGTTTATGAAAATTTTACAAGTGATTCAATTAAAGGTTTTAAGCCTCTTTTGTTAAATTATTGAACACATAAACATGGAATTAATTTTTATTTTTTTTGCAGAGATTGTAAGATAATATAACCATAAAAGTAAAAACCTAACAAAAAATGTTAATGGAGCTCACCCCTCCTAGGCTACATCTCTTGGTCCAGCTTCCAATGATTGTTCCTCTTTCATCATGCTCAAAAAATAGTGTTTACATCAAGCTACAGTGCTCAAATTCTTGTACTGATAGCTCTAATGGATTGAAAACTTTCAAGAACCCCTATCCAGCCTCTTTTTTCTCCAAAAAAAGGACAAAAACTGAAGAATTTATGATCTCCACAAGTTTTCTAGAAATTATTCCTACAATTTTGACGTTCTTACAAACTGACCTACAATTTTTCCCCAAAAAGTGTTAACTGAGCAACATGTTCTCTAGCCACCGGCGCAATTTGTGGGATAGTTAATTTTCCCAATGTTGCCTATGGAGTGAATATTTTATTATAAATCATGGGTAGGCTCGTGCTAATCCCTGGCCCCTGGTCCCACCCATTATTTCTCGTGGCCGCGGTTACCAGGGTTGGGGCTAGCCCCGCACCAAACCCCAACCGCTACATACATAACCATTAAATAGAAGTTTTAAAGTATAGTTGTTAAGTTGTATTTTGTGGCACGTTGATTGAGATCTGGTCCTCCTACTCAAAGGTTTAGTGTTCAAATCTGTTAGATTTATTTCCACCAATACAAATTTTTTGGTTAGCCACCATGGCACCATGTGGCAACCTTTGGTTGGCCCACGTGGCATTCCGTGGTTGGTCCAACTAACAACCTATGAAAAATCTCCATATCAAATCAACCAAAATGTGACAACTGTCGATCTGTTATAAGACAAAGGGGTCCATTCAACCATGCATAGTAAGGGTCTAGTCAATAGTATGGACTAATGAATAGGTAGCGATGTACATCCCATGAACAATTTTTTTAGTTGCTTCCAAAAATGGACAAAACTCTATTCCAAGAGCATACAGAATTGGATTTTTGTGAAACGAGTTGCATCGGATTTATAATGAAGAGATCTACGCAAGCACAGATGTTTCATTCCATTCTGAGAACTTTTATGTTTGAGCATAAAATTGATCCACTGGACCATGTGCAGATCGTATTTGGTATATGATGGTTGGTGATGACTACCATGATCTTGCCACCTTACTATAAAGGTGTATCATCTTGGTTATAAATGTCATATATGTGTCCTAGTGTAAAGGTCATGAAGAGACCTATGATGTAATTATTGTAATACTTAGTCACGTTTTGACTATTGAGGGTCAACTCAATTCTATATGTAATCCACTGATGGGAATTTTATGTAATGTTAAGACTAATATGTAAACCCACTATGTTCAATGATTGCTGTAAGTTTGAAAAAACATGGTTTCAATTGATTCATAGAGGCATGTACTTTATTGAAAATATTTGAGAAGATTCAACATATGCTCAAGGGGAGCATGGTTAGTATATAGTGCATATCATATTTACAGTGATCATGTCTCTACCATAAAAGAGAATCATTCATACATCACTGGTCAACCATTTTCCCTTGATGTCAAAGGGGGAGAGTAATTGAGTTCTTGAATTAAAAATCTTGGTGCGAGCTTGATGGGACCAAACACCAAAGTGGTTTCCATCAAGTACAAAGGGGGAGATTGTTGACATTATGACTAATTTGTGTTGTCCTTGATGGTAAAATACTTGTAGCAGGATGAGTATGTGTTGTCCTTGGTGTCAACATACTTGGTAAATATTTCAACATGATAGTAGCAGGATGAGTATACAGGCTAGTTCGGATGTAACAGAGAAATAAATACCAGTCAAAGGAATGATGAAGGCAAAGTTTGAGTAAGAATACGTAGGCTCTGTAAAGGAAATTCATGTACGTGCATAGGTATGATGAAGAGAAGTCGTGTATAATTGGGTTCTATGAATAAAATCTGTGTATGTACATAGGTTTTATGATGAAAATTCATGTACATTTTTTGCACTATGGTTTCCTAAATACCAAGGATTTTACCATGGTATTATCCCACAATATTGGGTAGAATAACAACTATTTGATTTCATCAAGGATTACCATCAGCACTAGTGTGGTTTTCACCTATGGTATTGACTAAGGCCCAATATATATAATAAGTAGAAAGTCAAAGTGATAAAGGGGTGAAAGTATTGTGTGATGGATGAATACTTCACTTTGAAGTATATATGCATGATACGGGTTATTGATGAGTGGTTGATCTGAAATAAGTATGCACCCATTAATAAAATGATGCATTAGGCTCAATAGACCTGAAATGAATATGTATTGTATGATTTTCTAATGGATTGATTAGATATGTTGTATGGCATGTGCTTATTATTATGTATGGGACGATCTAGATATGGCTGATGTTTTGATGTGCAATGAAATTGTCATTTGAAAATTGCAGATCTGTATGTGAGATTTTCATAGGTAAGGCTCATACACACACAAATTCCCTTATGAGTAGTAGTGTATATTTTCTACAGTATGAGCATATATGTATGCATGTTTCATGTCCAAAAAGTTCATATACATAGGTTTTCTTCATGATAAGCACATATATAAGTTAGGGTTTTTGTAGAGCATGATGTTTGATTAGTTCAATATATTATATTGAAATTTTTTGTTGTTTTTCTATGATATCTCTCATGAATGCCTGGTTTTAACAGTGATACTTGAAGTTAAAATGATTGTTATTTGCTATGATCATGATACAACTAACTGTATGGGGTTCAAATAACTGTGAGTTAACATAATGATTCAATATCTCTGTATGCAATTCATTATTTAATTTAGGTTGGAAATAGTTGAGAATTTCATAAGCTGAGATATGTACGGGGGTTTATTTCATGGAAAGCGAGTATATGCGTGAGAGATATTTATGATAACTGTGTATCAAATCTAGGGTTTTTGTTGAATAAGATGTTTGATGATGTCTTTCAACTAAGTCTTCATGTTTATCTGGGTTTAATAAGTATGTTTGAATTTGAATTGATTGAGTATTAATTTTTTGAAGAATGATGATGCTACTAGTTGTATGTGATTTAAGATCAATGATGGAACTGCAATTAGTTCAGAATGATTTAGTGGTTTTGTGTGTGACTGAGAGTTAGTTTCTGAACAATAGTGATTCATTTTTAGGGTTCAGTGTTTTGAGATCCATACATAGGTATGCTTCAAGGAAGTCCCTTACACACGTAGATTTTATAAAGTAAAGTAGCATATATGTAGTTCCATTTTATTGATAAAGGTGCTTTAGTTGGTTTAGTGATTTGATGGAGCATATGGTTTCAGTATTAATGTTCTTCTTACATTGATATAACTGTTTTTATTTTTTAAGAAGAGGTTGGTTTAGTTGAGGTGGTGATTGGTTGAGTAATTTTTTGGTTCAGTGCTTTATTGGTTCAGTGGTTGTTTCATTCGGTGATTTACTGATTGGAAGAATGATTGGGTATAGTAATTAGTTTCATTTTTTGATATATGGTATTGATAATAGTGGGACCTGTTAGCCACCTATAAAATTTGTCATATCAAATGGTGGCTAAATATTTTTTTGTAGCCTTCAAGAAACAATTCATATTCAAAATTGTGAGTTCTTGAAGTCTTGTAATGATATTTATCCTCTAAAGACAATCTTCAGTGTTGTATCACTTCAATAGTCTTGAAAAAGCTGTTGTTTACCAAAGAAAAAAAAAATGCTCATAAAGTCCATTTTTCCCTCATTTTTCCTTCTCCATTTTCCCTCTCCATTTCATCCATAAACCCTTTCATTTTCTTCTCATTCCCTCAAAATCCCCTTTAAAGCCTTGTAAAATCCTTTTATAAGGTTTAAAACACCTTTTTACCCTTATCAGAACCTTTAGAAACCTCTCAAAAACCCTCTTTTTGGCCTAAAAAACCTTAATTTTTCATAAGGCCTTAAGCCCCAGCCCCTTTTCTGCATATGATCCGCACCAAGACCAGGTGTTAATCTCTTAATCACATCGCAAAGTTTCATCGCAAAACACATTTTTACTTGTTTTTATGGTTTTTGGCCTCCAGCGATGTGATCATGCGATTGATTCTCCACCGTTGATCTTCTCTACTCCGCACAGATCCAACGTTCCATATTACTCCCTGTTCCAAACTTTCCATTCCACCTTTTCCTTTATTATTAAATCTTGACCTTCGATCTAGCTTTAAGATCGACGACTCTTGCTCCATCGCTTAATCGCGCATCGCAACATTTCTTTATTTGTTGCCCTTTTCCTCCACTGATTGCAATCCTACGATTAAATCTCAGCTGTTTAATCCAAAAGAACCAACAGCTTAGAATAAATCATGCTCCATCATAAGCCCTTCACCATTGTGCCCGTCGATTAAATCTCCACCGTTGATCTCTGAATCCGATCCAACGGTCAGCGCTTAATCGCGCATCGCAAAATCAACATGTTTCGGTATTTTGGCCTCTCCCTTTTTCTCCCATGTGATCAAATTCTGACCCTTCATTCCGCCAGATCCAATGGTCTGCGCTCATCGCATCAGGCTCATCCATTCCATAAGTCGTCTGACATAATCCCGCCGATTTGATCCTAACCGTTGATCTCTCCTAGATCTAACAGTCTGCGCTCAATCACATCAACACCTTTCATTGTTGCTTTACCCTTTGTCCTCCGCCGATGCAATCCTGCGATCAAATTTCTACCATTGATCATCCTTAGATCCAATGGCTCATAATTCTTCTGTTGTTTTAACCCCTCCCTTCTCTTTGTCCTACATTGTTATATCTCGACCGCCGATCCGACGACCCACTTCTCCTCGTTTCTCTGTCATTTCCCTTTGAAGCCTTACCTTTTCTATAAAATATTGTTTCCCTAAAAAAAATGTTTAAAGGAATCCTGACCATTGATCTACCAAGATCAAAGGCCATCAGACCGCATTCTTCCACCTTTTTTCTTCCCCTTTCATTTTTTCATATCCGCCCCTTTTTCCAATTTTAACCATTTATCAAAGAAAATTAGCGTTCGGATGGCCTGTTTCACCCCTCCACTGTGTGCCAATTTTTTTGACGTCACATGGACCCCTCATGCACTTTACCCCACATCTCTTCATCATCGCGCTCAAACCCGCACCATTGGATCTAGATCCTCCAATCCAACATCCCAGAATCCATTTCGCGTAAATTTTGAGCACTTCACACAGTGTGCAAATTTTACGCAATATAGGTGGTTTTATAAATCCACATATCAAACGCAGACCTATATCATGTTCAAAAAGATAAAACCACATTACCACCCAAACACAACATGAAAACCGCTGCCGGTTTTCCACTATATCACTTCCCTTCATTAACATTAATCTTTCATCTTTTAATCTATGTCGTCAATCTCTGAGATCGGACGGTCCTATTTTAATCTTGCCTCCATTCCCTTTTCACCCAGATCTCTCCCAAATGACTCAATCGAGCAATCTTCATCCTTGATTTTGCTAATCCAATGGCCCCTATTCACTCCCGCACCCAAAACCTCCAAAGCAGTTTAAACCTATCCTCGCTGTATTTTATTAAATTTTGTGTTTTTTTCGAGGTTACTGAGGTTTTGTTCATAGTTTTTAAATGAAAAAAAATCCAGTGATGACGATCCCCGAGCCTTAATTATACAAAGAGTATCAGTGTCAAAGGATGAAATCAAAGAAAAAATAAATAATTAAAGGTTTTCAAGAATAATTTAAATGGATTAAGGCGGAAAATGCCGAAATCAAGTGCCTAATCCATAGTTGTTAAAAGATAAAGACCTAAAGATGAAGATTAAGCATGATTAGGCCTAAAACACAAAATAAAGAAGATTAAAAGTTTTTTAGGAATAAACAAAGAGATATATCAGTCTGAAGGGCTTCCACCGCCACATCAGAGGCTAATTGAATCCTCTCCAGCTACCAAAGTTCCACCTGCATCTTTCCATAAATCAGAAGTAGGCTGAGTTATTGCCTCAGTCATTGATATTTTGTTTAAAGCAGCCAAAGTTATTGCTAACTCACCTCACAAATTTTTAAGTCAACAAAATCCGACGAACATGCTTAAAGACTTTATGAGAATCAATTAATACATTGAAAATATCAGAAAGCTTCTCCATTGAGCCCCTCAAAGGCCGAGAAGCATTAACTTGTATTAATTGAACTTAAATATATTTTCTTTGATCCCACCTCCTAATTTCTTCTATAAATACTTTTGTAGAAGATGAGATAAAGGTTTGTTACTGGAATTTGATGTAATACTTGTGCTCGCAACTTTCTACATGTAAATAGTTTTTAGAGGCTCTTGAAGCTCTGTTTTTTTATCAAAGAAGTTAGGCTGAGAAGAGAAGATGATTGCTGTATTGAAACATTGGACTTGAAGTATGTAACTGGGTTGACATCAATATACAAGCTGATTTTTGGGATCCTGGTCTATATCACTGATGAAGTAATTCTTACTGTTATTTTTTTCCTTTCATGTATGCCATTTTGTTCACCTTTCCTCTAATAAATAAAAACAAATATAGAGCTAGGATTTACTGTTAAAAGTACCCTACTCTCACTGATAAGCTTTATCTTCATGTTTTCCTCCAATTTTATTTTTAATAATGACTTAAGTTAAGTGTAAACATTATCAAGGAATGTTGGTTTGTCCCTGTCTTGATGTGAAAACCTTGAAAGGAAGTTCTTGAATGATGTTTTCATTATATGCTAAGTAGATTTGGACTAGGAAAATTTATGGTTTGCCCTGTCTTCTAGTTCTTTCTCCAAAGGTTGTTTTGAAGGTTTCCCTAAGAGTATGCTAAAGCAGGCTTAGATTTTAATGTATTTTGCTTGATCTTAAGTTGCACTTTGTTTTCTTATCTATTTTCATCCCTTCTAAAAGTAGTCATGTGGATTGCTGGATTGTTTTTCTGATAAGTTAGCTTTAATACAAGCTTGTCCAAATAATTTTAAGGTTAGCCTTGTCTTTGGTTGGTTTGAAACAGTTACTTAAAATGCTTTTCTTGTTTGGAAAGTTGATAACTCCTTTTTGAAATTATTGACATTTTCCACCTTCTCAACACTTTTAGTGTTCCATTCATCATTTAATCTAAAGTATATTTTGATATATATGACTTTCCCCTTGGATCACTCTTGAAATTGTTGCACAATTAAACCCTTTTATGACTCCATAGCCCAATGGATTAAGTGTTGTTTCATATCTATCCTATCAACTAAATATTGTTCTGATTGTTCACACCTTCACCCCTTTGAAGCTCTTTCATTTTTAGGACTTTCCACTCAATGAAAATCATGCTCAACCATCCAAACAAACAAAAAACCTTTGTTCTTAATAACTAGCCTAATATCATACTAGAAGCCTGAAAGATAAATCAATCTTTGCACTTATAAGAGAGATCCCTCTTTGGATTCAGGAGGGCTAGATATTAGAATCCCAAAGTGGTTCATAATGTTGTCTCTACATCTTTAGTCTTACCAATCTGCTAAAATTACAGAGGCCTAACATTTCTAGCGACTCCACTGGGGAATTCTGAGTAAATCCTTGAAACGCAGTACTCAACATTCAGTGCAGTATAAGTATCTCTATTCAAGCACTACCAAGCAAATGGTAATCATGATAAAACTTATTTGAATCAGTGAAAAAATAAGGAACCCTTAGGATTCTCATAAGAGCTTGTCAAACCTTGAAGGAATCAACTAGCTTAGCCATAAGAGTAAACTCTCTTTGCCTCATCTCCGTAGCTAAGTGTTGAAGCAGATTTAAGAACTCTTGTAAACCATAGGACGGGAAAAACTCAGAAAACCCAAAAACATTTCATATTGGTATTCAAATAAACATGGTGGTGGACCATAAAACATTTTACCTCCAAAAGAGCTAAAAATTTCCACCTGGTTACTCCACAATCCTAAAAATACCTTAAGACTCAACTAGGAAACCCATTACTCTCATAACATCGTATAAACTCAGTTAAGAAGACTTTGAGGATAAAGTTTTCTTGTTTAAAGATCAGTTAGCCTCCTAAAGATTTTCATATTTGGTTAAACTTTTCTTGTAAATTGGGTTTGAAAAACATAGCATAGTGGCTTCTAGAATATTTCATACTAGAGCCTATCCTGACCCAAACCCTCCTGAGATAGTTGATAACCCTGAAAGAATACTTAGGAAGTCTCCCAAGGCCAAATATTCAACTATTGTCAGATCACTCCATAGAACTAATTCTATTCCCAAAAACCTTGCAGCTCTACAAGAACCACACATTGACTTAAGAAATCCATTTAGAACTAGGTCACTTGATGATATAGATCAGATAGATTTAGAGTCTCCACCTTCATCCCAAGATAGAGGTGAACATCTTGGTAGTAGAGAAACTACTCCACCTGATTTACATTTACTTCATAATTTTGGTTTCTCTCATCCAAGATCAGCTCAATAGTCTCTTGCTGGTCCATCCACTTCTGTTACCCATACACCCACTGTTCAAACCACCCCATTCCATCAACCTCCTCTCATTTCACATTCTCCACTTGTAAACCCCCCACTTTTTCCACAACCTCCTATCATGGAAACATGGTATGCCCCTCTAGTCCTTCCTTTACCTTTAGTCAATCTACCACAGGACCAGCAGTCCAAAATACCATTATATGATGCCAGTGGTTCTACTATTGCTTCACAACATGTGGATAAGATGAATGACTACTTTGATAGAAATGAGATTGATGATGAAACTTTCAAGCTTAGATTATTTGCTCAAATTTTAGGGGGAGAAGCAAGAAAATGGTTTAAAGGCTTGACCCCTAACATTATCAATGACCTTCAAGCCCTCCATCAACTATTCCTAAACAAGTGCGAAGAGAAGAAAAACCCTCTCTAGATACTTGCAGATTACAATAACCTCAAAAGAAACACTAGGAAAGTGTCCAAAATTATTGCACTAGATTCAATAGTGTGTATAATGCCCTCCCCCCAGAATTGAAACCTCCAAAAGGCTCAACTTTAAACAATTTTCCTGAAGGATTTGATCCTTAAATGGATTATCAACTTAGAGAAAGAGACCCTCTAACTTTAGAAGATATGCAGAAAGGAGCCTTAGCTGTGGAAGTAAATCCAATGGAGAAAAGAGCTAGAATGAGAAATGAGAAGAGTCTGCACCTTCCACATCTAGTTCAAAATTGGAGAGAATGATGGAGGAGAGGATGAAAAATATGAGCATACTTGAGAGGACACGAGCTATTCAAAATCAATCAGCTCCTCAAAATAGAAATCAAAATCAAATTCAGAATTTTAGGATAAACCAACCTAAAAACAGACCAAGGGAGGATGATCAATATATTACACCTGCTTTTCATCAAAAATATGTAAATGAGGCTGAAGAAACAAGTGAACAAATAGAGGAAGATGACATAAAAATGTTGGGAGTAGACAATGACAATTTTTATGTTCATTACAATAGGAAACAAGGTTTATACACAACCTATGATGATAAAAGAGCAGAGGATGAATATTACTATCAAGAGCTGGAAAATGTCATCATAGAAACTCCAAAAGAGTATGACCTTAGGAGTAAAAGCAATACGGAAACTCCCAAGACTAAAACCTCTGAAAATTCGGTAAAAAAAAGCCCTGTAAACAAACCCAAAGTTACAAAACAGAAAGACAGAACAGTGGCTGTAAATTATAATAAAATCAAAGAAAAGGGCACTCAAATTAATGAAAAACAAAGTGAAGACCTTAACAGCATGAGCACCTCAGCTAGTGCTCCTGCTAAAAAAATTTTGACCAATGTAAATAGAGGAAATCAACAAGCTAATTTTAATGATAAAATGGTGGTTAATAAGGCTGAAACAAACATTGTAAAAAATCAGCTGCCTTTTTCTTTGGAGTAGGAAATTTCTAAAATAAAAATCTTTGTTCCTCTTACTGAATTAGCCACCCAAGATGTGTATAGGTCACAAATTTTGAACGCTTTTTACATAACAGAAAAAAATGTCACTGTCAATCTTAATGATGACCAACCAGAGCTCTTATTTTGTCCCAATATTGAAGGTAGATATCAAGATGGACTAGTTCCTCCTTTTTATGTTATTTTGAAGATTCATGACAAAGTTTTACAAAATGCTATGCATGACTCAGGGGCCTCTCATAACTTAATACCAAAATCAGTGATGGAGAGCCTAGGCCTTGAAATGAATAGACCATACAAAGATCTATACTCCTTTGACTCCAGTAGAGTGAAATGCCTAGGTTTGATCAAAGACCTTTGTGTAAACTTAGCACAAATTCCAGTCAACTGTTTAGTAATGGATATTGTAGTGGCTGCTGTCCACCCCAAGTATGGTATGCTGTTATCAAGATATTGGGGAGCTAAGTTACAAGGAATAATGCAAATGGATATGACATATGCTACCATCCCTATTTTTAATCAAACAAGAATACTTTACAGGGAATCTCATATGCAATACATGGTGAGTAGCCAAGAAAGACTAGAAAAATCTCTTATCTATTCTATACATACAAGCCTTTACTCATTTATTCTCTTCAATCCTGAAATATTTAATGAGCAGGAAACCTTAACTGATTTACTAGCCACTCCTCACTGTAATGTAGTGGCAGACATAGAAAAGGAAGGAGACATAACAAAAGGGTCAAAACAGTGTGTCAAAATAGAAAATCACTGTAAACTAATCACGGGTCTTGAGCTACAAAACAGTCATCTCTTTCTTGTCAACTTTGAGAACCAAGAGAAGAATCCTCAACTTAATGAAGAACAAGAGGAACTATAACAATTTCAACACAATACTACTGTCAAGAAAAAGCTAAAAACACACAAGATAAAGAGGATAGTAGCCAAAATAGTAATTCTGAAGCTAGTTCTCTTTGGAGTATGAATTTTGATGGGTCTTGAACTAAGAACAATGCAGGTACATGCATTTGGATACATAACACTGAAAAAATCACACTGAAGGCCATTCCTATAGTTTAAATTTTCAATGTTTAAATAACATAGCTGAATATGAATCCCTCCTTTTAGGCCTACACTTGTTGAAGAAATTAGGAGCCAAAAGGATAAAATTTCATGGGGATTCAGAGTTGATTGTTAGGAAAGTGAATGGGCAATATACTGCTAAACACCCCAGACTTAGGGACTATAGAAATGATGTCATGGACTTAATAAGAACATTTGAGGAATCCCAACTTATCTTTTTCCCAAGAGACCAAAATATCCTTGCCCATAGTTTAGATTTTGTTGCAAGAACATGTTTAACACATTGTGAAACCAAATAATGCACTGCCCAAATCAAATTTAGACCAGAAGACTTCCTACAGTCCAAAAATGAATTTGAACTACCCAGTTCAGATTTAGATTATGAAGATGATTGTTCTATTGAAGAAAACCCACTTCATGAAGATAATAAACTCTCCAAAGATTGCTGATATAAATCTTTTAGCTAATAAACTTTAAAATACCATAGAAATTAGTGCAGATTTAGGAAAAGAAGACCTAGAAACGCTATAAACTAACACTTAAAGTTTGCCAAAAGGTCTGGTCCCATTAGAAGAGTTGTTTGATTTCAATGATGTTGCCAAGAAACCAAAGTTGGAGCCCGTTGAAACTGAAGTAGAAGAGTGTAACATAGGTAGTGAACTAAAGCAAAAATTGATCAAACTATCTAAAACTTTGCCAGCTCACATCAAGCTGAAATAAATTGAGTTGTTTAAGGAATTTTCTGATCTATTTTCATGGAGTTATGAGGATTTAAAGTCCTATGACACAGAAATAATTCAGCACAAGATACCCCTCAAAGAAAACCAAAAGCCCTTTAAACAAAAATTGCGCAGAATAAACCCTGTTCAATTACCTTTGGTTGAGAAAGAAATCAAGAAAATGCGTGAAGCTGGAATTATTGTTCCAATTAGATACTTAGAGTGGGTGTCTAATCTAGTGTCATTTAGGAATAAAACAAGAGAAATAAGGCTTTGTATTGACTTTAGGAACTTAAACAAAGCCTCATGAAAAGACAACTACCCTTTACCCAAGATGGATCATATTTTACAAAGGGTAGTTGGTTCTAAAAGGATTTCTTTTTTATATGGCTTCTCAGGATACAATCAGATATTAGTACATCCTGATGATCAACTCAAAATAGCCTTTAATACACCTTGGGGTACTTTCATGTATGTGAAAATTCCTTTTGGTTTAATGAATGCTGGTGCTACATTTCAGAGAGCCATGGATATTGAATTCTTGGAAGAATTAGGCTACTTCATCATTATTTACCTTGATGATATCACTCTTTTTTCCAAAATAGATGAAGAAAATCTAGAACACTTGAGAAAAGTCTTTGAGAAATGCAAAAGATATGGGTTATCTTTAAATCCAAAAGAAAACAATGTTTGGTATCCAAGAAGGCAAACTACTTGGACACATTATATCAGAAGAAGGGATAAAGATAGACCCAAAAAGGATTTAGGGCATATTGCAAATCAACCATCCAAGAAACATCAAGGAACTTCAATCTTTCATTGGGAAGATTAATTTCTTGAGAAGGTTCATACCCAACTTAGTTGAACTCCTTAGAAACATAACAAACATGATGAAAAAGGAACAAGGAGTTAAATGGGCTTTAGAAGCAAAGAAATATTTTCAACTGGTAAAAAAAACATTAACCAAAACACCATTTCTTATCAGCCCTGATTTTTCAAAATATTTTTTCATTTTTTCATTTGCATCAGAACACACTGTGGCTGTTGTCCTACTACAAAAAAATTTAAATGGACAAGAGTAGCCAGTTGCATTCTTTAGTAAGGAATTGAGAGATGCACCTCTGAAGTACAACATCATGGAAAAACAAGCCTTTGCTTTAGTCAAAGCCTTAAAAGACTTCAGAGTTTACATTTTACACACCCACATAATTGCATTTGTGCCAAATTCAATTGTGAAAGACATTTTAACACAGGACCCAGATGGAAAAAGAGGAAAGTGGATAGTTATGATACTTGAATATGATTTATAAATCAAGCCCACTAAGCTCATTAAAGGCCAAGCACTAGAAATATTAATGGTTGAGTCTAATTTCGAAGCTCTTGATATAAACATGATAAATGCATTAGATGAACAAGAGGATTTTTCCACTCCCATTATTGAGGATTATTTTTTGAATTCATCTTGGTATGCTGATATTTCATATGTTTTTCTCAATTTGAATACACCTCCTGGTTTTTCTAAGACAAAGGAAATATTTTTAAAGTTAAAAGCCGTAAACTACCGCATTTTAGATAAATGTCTTTATTGGAAAAATTCTAGTGGATTATTGCTTAAATGTTTGCCTGAGAATGATGCAGATAAGATCAAGCATGAATTTCATGAAGGAGAATGTGGAGGCCACCTCTATTGGAAGACAACTGCCAACAAAATCCTTAGAGCTGGTTACTATTGGCCAACTCTCTTTCAGGATATCCGTAAGATGATTATTTCTTGTCACAAATGCCAACTATTTGAAGGCAAAAGAAAATTACTTCCCTTACCTCTGCATCCAATCACTGTTGAAGCTCCTTTTCAACAGTGGGGTCTAGACTTCATTGGGGAAATCCATCCAGCCTCATCTGCCTAGCATAGATGGATCCTCACTGCAATAGAATTTTTTACCAAATGGATAGAAGCCATTCCTTATATGCAAGCCACTGATTCTGCTATCATAAAATTCCTTGAAAATCATATCCTATCTAGATTTGGTCACCCTAGGAAGATTATCACTAATAATGCTGTTGCATTTGGATCCAAGAGGATGGTTGAATTCTATCACAAATATCAAATTACATTGGGTCATTCTACTGCTTATTACCCTCAAGGTAATGGGCTGACAGAATCCTCAAATAGGAGTTTGGTAAATATAATCAAGAATTTGCTGGAAGACACTAAGAAGTCATGCCACACAAGGCTAGTACATGGTCTTTGGGCTGATAGATTAACACTCAAGAAATCAATTGGAATGTCATCCTACCAGCTTGTCTATGGAGCAAATTTAATTTTTCAAACGAGTCTAGGAGTGCCAGTCATAAAGCTGATCCAAGAAATGCAGTCTGAAGATAATGATATGATAAGAAGAATCAATCAGAATATACATCTTCAACAAACTAGAGAAGAGGTCTACAACAGAGCATTACAAAAGCAAGAAAGTATCAAAAAGTTGTTTGATCGAAGGACAAAGGCCAATAATTTCAACGTTGGTGAAATTTTTTTAAAGTGGGATTCCAGGAGAGAAGATAAGGGCAAGCATGGTAAATTTGATAACTTATGGATTGGCCCTTATCTTATTCATTCCACTGCTGGTAAAAATGCTTATTTCTTGCAAGAAGTCAATGAAACTGAACTCTGTGGAGGTCCTGTCAATCGCAGGATGCTCAAACATTATTTTTCTCGACTGAATGTGTTTGAAGATTTTTTATTTTTTCTCATTATAAATATTTCATCCATCATTGAATTCAAAGTTAGAAAAATAAAAAATACAGAAACAATAAAAAAATAAAAGAGGGTAGAAGTGAAAACAAGAAAGGTACAACCCCATACCAAAAAAGAGAAACAAAGTTTGAAAGTGTGCAAGCTCAGATTCCACTCCTAAGAAACACACTTCTAGTTAGTCATACAGCCTAAATATGAATAATTAGTTTTGAATTTGTTGCTGATAGGTTAGTGAATTAGATCTTCCAAACATCTTAATCTTGGCTTATCAGTAAGGTAGATTAGGATAGAAAAATGAGGGTTCAAACAAGCTCAAAACCTAAACTTGTGAAAGTAAAAAAGAAGAATGGCTCTAATATGTTTAAATATTGAGCCAAATATAGAAGAAATGGTTCTAATAAGCTCAAAAATTGAACCAGGGAAGAAAGAAGAATCAACTCAAAAAAGCCAAAAAATAGAGCTGAAGAAAAGTGAAGGATGTTCTTTGATTTTAAAATCTTAAGCCTTCACGATTTTGCTTTATTTTTCTAAAATTTTAGTGTATGTGTAGCTTGTTTTTTTGCCATAGATCAGCAACAAGTTAGACTGTTCAATCCTGACTTGTCTTCTTTTAAATTTCTTTCCTTAGAAATTAGAGAATAAAATCTGTCAAACAGTCTAATCCTGAGAGATAGTAGTTAGGTAGAGAAACTTATGAACTCAACTGTTTAATTTGAGTTCATGAAGAAATAAGAGTAGAAATAGATTATTTTTCCTATTTTAAAAAGACTAAAATGTTGACATTTGAAGGTCTGCAAGTCCAAATGCACCTTCTGAAGAAAAATTGTTAGGAAGTAGGTGTGTATTTAGCTGTTTGGGAAAGAAGGTTTTCTGCTAACATGTCTAAAGTTCTGCTCATATTTCAAGCAGCTAATCAGAGAAGAAGAAAATTTCTTCAAGGTACAAATCCACTGATCTACATCCATAAAATGATTTTCTGAGATTCTTGACACCTCCAAGGAGCTGCCATCTCAAGTTGGAGCCATTGTTAGCCACCTATAAAATTTGTCATATCAAATGGTGGCTAAAATTTTTTTTGTAGCCTTCAAGAAACAATTCATATTCAAAATTGTGAGTTTTTGAAGTCTTGTAATGATCTTTATCAGCTAAATATAGACTTCACTGCTGTTTCACTTCAATAATCCTGAAAAACTCGTTGTTTACAAAAGGAAAAAAAACTGCTCATAAAGTCCATTTTTCCCTCATTTTTCCTTCTCCATTCTCCCTCTCCATTTCATCCATAAACCCTTTCATTTTCCTCTCATTCCCTCAAAAACCCCTTTAAAGCCTTGTAAAATCCTTTTATAAGGTTAAAAACCCCTTTTTTACACTTATCAGAACCTTTAGAAACCTCTCAAAAACCCTCATTTTGGCCTAAAAAACCTTAATTTTTCATAAGGCCTTAAGCCCCTTTTGGCCTTAAGCCCCAGCCCCTTTTCCACATATGACCCACACCAAGACCAGGTTCTAAGCACTTAATCACATCGCAAAACACATTTTTAGTTTTTTTTTATGGTTTTTGGCCTCGAGCCAATGCAATCGCACGATTGATTCTCCGTCGTTAATGTTCTCTACTCCGCCTAGATCCAACGGTCCATATTACTCCCTGTTCCAAAATTTCCATTCTGGCTTTTAATTTATGACTAAATCCTTATCGTCGATCTAGGTTTAAGATCGAAGGCTCTCGCTCCATCGCTTAATCGCGCATCGCAAAATTTCTTTATTTGTTGCCCTTTTCCTCCGCCGATTGCGATCCTGCGATTAAATCTCATCCGTTGAATCCACAAGAACCAATGGATTAGATTAAATAGTGCTCCATCATAAGCCCTTCACCATCGCACTTGCCGATTAAATCTACATCGTGGATCTCTGAATCCGATCCAATGGCCAGCGCTTAATCGTGCATCACAAAATCAACATGTTTCGGAATTTTGGCCTGTCCCTTTTTCTCCGATGCAATCGAATCCTGACTGTTCATTCCACCAGATCAAATGGTCCACGCTCATAGCATCACGCTCATCCATTCCATAAGCCCTCCAACATAAACTCATTTATTTGATCCTAACCATTGATCTCTCCTAGATCTAATGGTCCACGTTCAATCGCATCTGCACCTTTCTTTGTTGCTTTCTCCTTTGTACTCTGCCGATGAGATCCTGCGATCAAATCTATATCGTTGATCATCCTTAGATCCAACGGCTCATAGTGCTTTCCTTGTTTTAACCCCTCCCTTCTTTTTTTCCTCCATCGTTAGATCTTGACCGTCGATCCTCCAGATCCGACGACCCACATTCATCCTTCCTTCCGCCCTTATATTAAATATCGGTCCCACTTCTCCTCGTTTCTCTGTCATTTTCCTTTGAAACCTTACCTTTTCTATAAAATCTTGTTTCCTTGACAAAAAGGTTTAAAGGAATCCTGACCGTTGATCTACCAAGATCAAAGGCCATCAGACCCCATTCTTCTGCCTATTTCCTTCCCCCTTAATTTTTTCATATTCTCCCCTTTTTCCAATTTTAACCATTTATTAAAGAAAATTAACGTTCGGATGGCCTGTTTTACCCCTCTACTACGCACCAATTTTGTTGATGTCACCTGGACCTCGCATGCACTTTACCCCACATCTCTTCGTCATCGCACTCAAACCCGCACTACTGGATCTAGATCCTCCAATCCAACGTCCCAGAATCCATTTCGCGTAAATTTTGAGCCCTTCCCACAGTGCGCAACTTTTTCGCAATATAGGTGGTTTTAGAAATCCACATGTCGAACGAAGACCTATATCGCGTTCAAAAAGCTAAAACCATATTACCACCCAAACGCAACGCGAAAACCGTTGTCGGTTTTCTGCTATACCGCTTCCCTTCATTAACATTACTTTTTCATCTTTTAATCTTCTTCGTTGCTCTTTAAGATCAGAAAATCTTGTTTTAATCTTGCCTCCATTCCCTTTTCACCCAGATCTCTCCCAAAACACTCGATTGAGCAATATCCACCATTTATTCTACTATTACAACGGCTCCTATTCACTCCCGCACCCAAAAGCTCCGAAGCATTTTAAACCTATCCTCGCAAGATTTTATTAACTTTTGTGTGTTTTTTACAGGCTATTGAGGTTTTGTTCACAGTTTTTTAATGAAACAAAAGCTAGGGATGACAATCCCCGGACCATATATTCATGAAGAAAGTGAACCTGTAGGGTTCAGATTATGATTCCACCTATGTCTCATCGGCATTAGTGAACTCACAAAACCTCTGCGCGCCTGCAAAACAACAACAACACAGTGAAGCTTAATTATACAAAGAGTATCAATGTCAAAGGATTGACTCAAAGCAGAAATCAAGAATTAAAAGTTTTCAAGCAGAATTTAAATGGATTAAGGCAGAAAACTCCGAAATCAAGTGCCTAATCCACAGTTGTTAAAAGATAAATACCTGAAGATGAAGATTAAGCCTGATTAGGCCTAAAACACAACATAAAGCAGATTAAAAGTGTTTTAGGAATAAACAAAGAGATATATTAGTCCGAAGGGCCTCCACTACCACATCAGAGGCTAATTGAATCCTCTCCAGCTACCAAACTTCCACCTGCATCTTTCCATAAATCAGAAGTAGGCAAAGTTATTGCCTCAGTCAGTGATATTTTGTTTAAAGAAGCCATAGTTATTGCTAACTCACCTCAGGAATTTTTAAGTCAACAAAATCTGACCAACATGCTTAAAGACTTTATGAGAATCAATTAATACATGGAAAATATCAGAAAACTTCTCCATTGAGCCCATCAAAGGCAGAGAAGCATTAACTTGTTTTAATTTAAGTAAGAGATATTTTATTTGATCACACCTCCTCATTTCTTCTATAAATACTTCTGTAGAAGATGACATAAAGGTTGGTTGTTGGACTTTGATGTAATGCTTGTGCTAGAAACTTTCTACATGTAAATAGTTTTCAGAGGCTCTTGAAGCTCTGTTTTGTGATCAAAGAAGTTAGGCTGAGAAGAGAAGATGATTGTTGTATTGAAACATTGGACTTGAAGTATGTAACTGGATTGACATCAATATATAAGCTCATTTTTGGGATCCTGGTCTATATCACGAGTGAAGTACTTCTTAATTTTATTTGTTTTCCTTTCATGTATGCCATTTTGTTCACCTATTCTCTGATAAAGAACAACAAATATAGAGCTAGGATTTACTATTAAAAGTACCCTACTCTCACTTATAAGCCTTATCTTCATGTTTTCCTCCAATTTTGTTTTTAAGAATGACTTAAGTTAAGTGTAAACATTATCAAGGAATGTTGGTTTTTCCATGTATTGATGTGAAAAACTTGAAAGGAAGTTCTTGAATGATGTTTTCATTATATGCTAAGTAGAGTTGGACTAGGAAAGTTTCTGGTTTTCCCTGTCTTCTAGTTCTTTCTCCAAAGGTTTTTTTGAAGGTTTCCCTCAGAGTATGTTGAAGCAAGCTTATATTTTAATTTATATTGCTTGATCTTCAGCTGCACTTTGTTTTCTTATCTATTTTCATCCCTTCTAAAAGTAGTCATGTGGATTGCTGGATTGTTTGTCTGATAAGTTAGCTTAAATACAAGCTTGTCCAAACAAGTTTAAGGTTAGCCCTCTCTTTGGTTGGTTTCGAACAGTTGCTTAAAATTCTTTTCTTGTTTGGAAAGTTGATAAATCCTTGTTGAAATTATTGAATTTTTCCACCTTCTCAACACTTTTAATGTTCCATTCATCATTTAATCTAAAGGATCTTCTGATATAGATGAATTGCCCCTTGGATCACTCTTGAAATTCTTACACAATTAAACACTTTTATGACTCCATAGCCCAATGGATTAAGTGTTGTTCCATATCTATCCTATCAGCTAAATCTTGTTTTGATTCTTCACACCTTCAACCCTTTGAAGCTCTTTCATTTTTAGGACTTTCCACTCAATGAAAAATCATGATCAACGATCCAAACAAACAAAAACCCTTGTTATTAATAACTAGCCTAATATCATACTAAAAGCCTTAAAGATAAATCAATATTTGCACTTCTAAGAGAGATCCCTCTCTGTATTCAGGAGGGCTAGATCCTAGAATCTCAAAGTGGTTCATAATGTTGTCTCTACAGCTTTAGTCTTACCAATCTGCTAAAATTACAGAGGCCTAACATTTCTGGCGACTCCACTGGGGAATTCTGAGTAAATCCTTGAAACACAGTACTCAGCATTCAGTGTAGTATAAGTAGCTCTCTTCAAGAACTACCAATCAAATGGTAATCGTGATAAAACTTATTTGAATCAGTGAAAAACTAAGGAACCCTTAGGATTCTCATAAGAACTTGTCAAACCTTGAAGGAATCATCTAGCTTAGCCATAAGAGTAAACTCTCTTTGTCTCATCACCGTAGCTAAGTGTTGAAGAAGATTTAGGACACTCTTGTAAACCAAAGGACAGAAAAAACTCAGAAAACCCAAAAACATTTCAGATTGGTATTCAAATAAACATGGTGGGGGACCATAAAACATTTTACCTTCGAAAGAGCTAAAAATTTCCACCTGGTGACTCCACAATCCTAAACAGACCTTAAGACTCCACTGGGGAACCCATTACTCTCATAACATCATATAAACTCAGTTAAGAAGACTTTGAGGATAAAGTTTTCTTTTTTAAAGATCAGTTATCCTCCTGAAGATTGTCATATTTGGTTAAACTTTTCTTGTAAATTGGGTCTGAAAAACATAGCATAGTGGCTTCTAGAAGATTTCATACTTAGGAAGTTGCTTAGGAAAGAGTTCATTACTTAGGAGGTTGCTTCCCAAACCCACCTGAGATAGTTTATAACCCTGAAAGAATACTTAGGAAGTCTCCCAAGGCCAAATATTCAACTATTTTCAGATCACTCCATAGAACTAATTCTATTCCCAAAAACCTTGTAGCTCTACAAGAACCACACATTGACTTAAGAAATCCATTTAGAACTGGGTCACTTGATGATATAGATTATATAGATTTAGAGTCTCCACCTTCATCCCAAGATAGAGGTGAACATCTTGGTAGTAGAGAAACTACTCCACCTGATTTACATTTCCTTCATAATTTTGGTTTCTCTCATCCAAGATCATCTCAATAGTCTCTTGCTGGTCCATCCACTTTTGTTACCCATACACCCACTATTCAAACCACCCCATTCCATCAACCTCCTCTCATTTCACATTCTCCACTTGTAAACCCCCCACTTTTTCCACAACCTCCTATCATGGAAACATGGTATGCCCCTCTAGTCCTTCCTTTACCTTTAGTCAATCTACCATAGGACCAACAGTCCAAAATACCATTATATGATGCCAGTGGTTCTACTGTTGCTTCACAACATGTGGATAAGATGAATTACTACTTTGATAGAAATGAGATTGATGATGAAACTTTCAAGCTTAGATTATTTTCTCAAATTTTAGGGGGAGAAGCAAGAAAATGGTTTAAAGACTTGACCCCTAACATTATCAATGACCTTCAAGCCCTCCATCAACTATTCCTAAACAAGTGGGAAGAGAAGAAAAACCCTCTCCAGATACTTGCAGATTATAATAACCTCAAGAGAAACACTGGGAAAGTGTATAATGCCCTCACCCCAGAATTGAAACCTCCACAAGGCTCAGTTTTAAACAATTTTCCTGAAGGATTTGATCCTGAAATGGCTTGTCAACTTAGATAAAGAGATCCTCTAAATTTAGAAGATATGCAGAAAGGAGCCTTAGCTGTGGAAGTAAATCTAATGGAGAAAAGAGCTACAATGAGGAATGAGAAGAAAGTATCATTTAGGGAAGAGTCTGCACCTTCCACATCTAGTTCAGAAATGGAAAGAATGATGGAGGAGAAGATGAAAAAGATGAGCATACTTGAGAGGACATGAGCTTGTCAAAACCAATCAGCTCCTCAAAACAAAAATCAAAATCAAAATCAGAATTTTAGGAGAAACCAACTTCAAAACAAACCAAGGGACGATGATCAACACATTACACCTCCTTTTCATCAAAACTATGTAAGTGAGGCTAAAGAAACAAGTGAACAAATAGAGGAAGATGACATAAATATGTTGGGAGTAGACAATGATATTTTTTATTTTCATTACAATAGGAACCAAGGTCTATACACACCCTATGATGATACAATAGCAGAGGATGAATATTACTATAAAGAGCTGGAAAATGTCATCATATAAACTCCAAAAGAGTATGACCTTAGGAGTAAAATCAATCAGGAAACTCCCAAGACTAAAACCTCTGAAAATTCGGTAAAAAACAGTCATGTAAAAAAACCCAAAGTTACAAAACAGTGGCTGTAAATTCTGATAAAATCAAAGAAAATGGCACTGAAATTAATGAAAAACAAAGTGTAGACCTTAGCAGCGTTAGCACCTCAGCTAGTTCTCATGTTAAAATAATTTTGACCAATGTAAATAGAGGAAATCAACAAGCTGATTTTGATGATAAAATGGTGGTTAATAAGGCTGAAACAAACATTGTAAAAAATCAGCTGCCTTTTTGTTTGGAGCACGAAATTTCCAAAATAAAATCTCTATTCCTCTTACTAAATTAGCCACCCAAGATGTATATAGGTCACAAATTTTGAAGGCTTTTAACATAACAGAAAGTAATGAAATTTTCAATATTAATGATGACCAACTAGAGCTCTTATTTGGTCCCAAGATTGAAGGTAGATATCAAGAAGGACCAGTTCCTCCTTTTTATGTTAGTTTGAAGATTCATGAAAAAATTTTACACAACACTATGCACGACTCAGGGGCCTCTCATAAATTAATGCCAAAATCAGTGATGGAGAGCCTAGACCTTGAAATGACCAGACCATACAAAGATCTATACTCCTTTGACTCTAGTAGAGTGAAATGCCTAGGTTTGATCAAAGAAATTTGTGTAAACTTAGTACAAATTCCAGCCAAGTGTTTAGTAATGGATATTGTAGTGGATGATGTCCCCCCCAAGTATGGTATGTTGTTATCAATAACATGGGGAGTTAAGTTACAAGGAACAATGAAAATAGATATGACATATGCTACCATCCCTGTTTTTAATCAAACAAGAAGACTTTATAGGGAATCTCATATGCAATACATGGTGAGTAGCCAAGAAAGACCAGAAAACTCTCCTATCTATTTTGTACATACAGAACTTGACTCATTTATTCTCTTCAATCTTGAAATATTTAATGAGCAGGAAACCTTAACTGATTTATTGGCCACTCCTCACTATAATGTAGTGGAAGACATAGAAAAGGAAGGAGACATAACAGAAGGGTCAAAACAGTGTGTCAAAATAGAAAATCACTGTAAACTAATCATGGGTCTTGAGCTACAAAATATTCATCCATTACTTGTCAACTTTGAGAACCAAGAGAAGAATCCTCAACTTAATGAATAACATGAGGAACTTGAACAATTTCAACACAATACTGACTGTCAAGAACAAGTTGAAAACACATAAGATAAAGAGGATAGTAGCCAAACTAGTAATTCTGAAGCTAGTCCTCTTTGGAGTATGAATTTTGATGGGTCTTGCACTAAGAACAATGCAGGTGCAGGAATTTGGATACATAACACTGAAAATAATCACACTGAAGGCCATTCCTACAGATTAAATTTTCAATGTTCGAATAACATAGTTGATTATGAATCCCTCCTTTTAGGCCTACACTTGTTGAAGAAATTAAGAGCCAAAAGGATTAAAGTTCATGGGGATTCAGAGTTGATTGTTAGGCAAGTGAATGGGAAATATAGTGCCAAACACCCCAGACTTAGTGCCTATAGAAATGATGTCATGGACTTACTAAGAACATTTGAGGAATCCCAACTTATATTTGTCTGAAGAGACCAAAATATTGTTGCCCGTAGTTTAGCTTTTGCTGCTAGAACATTTTTAACACCTTATGAAACCAAAAAATGCACTACCCAAATCAAATTTAGACCAGTTGTCCCTGATAATGAGAAATATTGGCAAGTGTTTGATAGACACAAACAAATAGAAGACTTCCTACAGTCCATAAATGAATTTGAACTACCAAGTTCAGATTCAGATTATGAAGATGATTGTTCTATTGAAGAAACCCCACTTGATGAAGAGGTAAACTCTCCAAAGATTTCTGATATAAATCTGTTAGCTAATAAACTTGAAAATACCATAGAAATTAGTGCAGATTTAGGAAAAGAAGACTTAGAAACGTTGCAATCTAACACTCAATGTTTGCCAAAAGGTCTGGTCCCATTAGAGGAGTTGTTTGATATCAATGATGTTGCCAAGAAACCAAAGCTAAAGCCTGTTGAAACTGAAGTAGAATAGTGTAACATAGGCAGTGAACTAAAGAAAAAAATGATCAAACTGTCTAAAACTTTGCCAGCTCAAATCAAGCTAAAATACATTGAGCTGTTTAAGGAATTTTATGATGTATTTGTATGGAGTTATGAGGATTTAAATTCCTGTGACACAGAAATAATTCAGTACAAGATACCCCTCAAAGAAAACCAAAAGCCCTTTAAACAAAAATTACACAGAATCAACCCTATTCAATTACCTTTGGTTGGGAAAGAAATCAAGAAAATGTATGAAGCTTTAATTATTGTTCCAATTAGATATTCAGAGTGAGTGTCTAATCTAGTGTCAGTTAGGAAGAAAATAGGAGAAATAAGGATTTGTATTGACTTTAGGAACTTAAACAAAGCCTCATTAAAATACAACTACCCTTTGCCCAAGATGGATCATATTTTACAAAGGGTAGTTGGTTCTAAAAGTATTTCTTTGTTAGATGGCTTCTCAGGATACAATGAGATATTAGTACATCCTGATGATCAACTCAAAACAACCTTTACTACACTTTGGGGTACTTTCATGTATGTGAAAATGCTTTTTGGTTTAATGAATTATGGTGTTACATTTCAGAGAGCCATGGATATTTCATTCTCGGAAGAATTAGGCTACTTCATCATTATTTACCTTGATGATATCACTGTTTTTTTCCAAAATAGATGAAGAACATCTAGAACACTTGAGAAAAGTCTTTGAGAAATGCAGAAAATATGGGTTATCTTTAAATCCAAAGAAAACAATGTTTGGTCTCCAAGAAGGAAAACTACTTGGAAACATTATATCAGAAGAAGGGATAAAGATAGACCCAAAAAGGATTGAGGGTATATTTCAAATCAACCATCCAAGAAACATCAAGGAACTTCAATCTTTCATCGGGAAGATTAATTTCTTAAGAAGGTTCATACCCAACTTAGCTGAACTCCTTAGAAACATAACAAACATGTTGAAAAGGGAACAAGGAGTTAAATGGACCTTAGCAGCAAAGAAATATTTTGAACTGGTAAAACAAGCATTAACCAAAACACTAGTTCTTATCAGCCCTGATTTTTCAAAAGTTTTTTTCATTTTTTCATTTGCATCAGAACACATTGTGGCTGTTGTCCTACTACAGAAAAATTTAAATGGACAAGAGCAGCCAATTGCATTCTTTAGTAAGGCATTGAAATATGCACCTCTGAAGTACAACATCATGGAAAAACAAGCATTTTCTTTAGTAAAAGGCTTAAAAGACTTCAAAGTTTACATTTTACACTCCCACATAAATGCATTTGTGCCAAATTCAGTTGTGAAAGATATTTTAACACAAGACCCAGATGGAAAAAGAGGAAAGTGGATAGTTGTGATACTTCAAAATAATTTAGAAATCAAGCCCACTAAGCTCATTAAAGGCCAAAGAGTAGCAAGATTAATGGCTGAGTCTAATTTTGAAGCTCTTGATATAAACATGAGAAATGCATTAGATGAACAAGAGGAGTTGTCCACTCCCATTATTGAGGATTATTTTTTGAATTCATCTTGGTATGCTGATATTTCATATGTTTTGCTCAGTTTGAATACACCTCCTGGTTTTTCTAAGACAAAGGCAATATTTTTAAAGTTAAAAGTTGTAAACTACTGTATTTTAGATAAATGTCTTTATTGGAAAAATGCTAGTGGATTATTGCTTAAATGTTTGCATGAGAATGATTCAGATAAGATCAAGCATGAATTTCATGAAGGAGAATGTGGAGGCCACCTTTATTGGAAGACGAATGCCAAAAAAATCCTTAGAGCTAGTTACTATTGTCCCACTCTCTTTTAGGATGTTCGTAAGATGATTATTACTTGTCACAAATGCCAACTATTTGAAGGCAAATGAAAATTGCTTCCCTTACCTCTGCATCCAATCACTGTTGAAGCTCCTTATGGGGTCTAGAATTCATTGGGAAAATCCATCCAGCATCATCTACCCAGCATAGATGGATCCTCACTGCAACAGGATTTTTTACCAAATGGATAGAAGCCATCCCTTCTAGGAAAGCCACTAATTTCACTATCATAAAATTCCTTGAAAATCATATCCTATCTAGATTTGGTTGCCCTAGGAAGATTATCACTGGTAATGCTGCTGCATTTGGATCTAAGAGGATGGTTGAATTTTGTCACAAATATCAAATTACATTGGGTCATTCTACTGCTTTTTACCCTCAAGGTAATGGGCTGGAAAAATCCCCAAAAAAGATTTTGGTAAATATAATCAAGAAGTTGCTGGAAGACCATAAGAAGTCATGGTACACAAAGCTAGTACATTCTTTTTGGGTGGATAGATTAAAACTCAAGAAATCAATTGGAATGTCACCCTACCAGCTTGTCTATGGAGCAGATGCAATTTTTCCAACCAGTCTAGGAGTGCCAGTCATGAAGATGATCCAAGAAATATAGTCTGAATATAATGATATGATAAGAAGAATCAATCAGACTATACATATTCAACAAAATAGAGAAGAGGTCTACAATAGAGCATTACAAAAGCAAGAAAGCATCAAGAAGCTATTTGATAGAAGGACAAAGGCCAATAATTTCAACATTGGTGAGAAATTTTTAAAGTGGGATTCAAGGAGAGAAGATAAGAGCAAGCATGGGAAATTTGATAAATTATGGATGGGCCCTTATCTTATTCATTCTACTACTGGTAACAATGCTTATTTCTTGCAAGAAGTCAATGGAACTGAACTCTGTGGAGGTCCCATCAACGGTAGGATGCTCAAACATTATTTTTCTTGACTGAACTAGTTTGAATCTTTTTTATTTTTTCTCATTATAAATATTTCATCCATCATTGCATTCAAATTTAGAAAAATAAAAAATACGAAAACAATAGAAAAAGAAAAGAGGGCAGAAGTGAAAACAAGAAAGGTACAAACCCATACCAAAAAAGAGAAACAAAGTTTGAAAGTGTGCAAGCTAAAATTCCACTTCTAAGAAACACACTTCTAGTTAGTCATATAGCCTAAACATGACTAATTAGTTTTTCAATTTTTTACTGGTAGGTTAGTGAATTAGATTTTCCAAACAGCTTAATCTTGACTTATCAGTAAGGTAGATTAGGATAGAAAAATGAGGGTTCAAACAAGCTCAAAACCTAAACCTGTGAAAGTCAAAAAGAAGAATGGCTCTAATTTGTTTAAATATTGAGCCAAATATAGAAGAAATGGTTCTAATAAGCTCATAATGTGAACCAGGGAAGAAAGAAGAATCAGCTCAAACAAGCCTAAAATCAAAGTTGAAGAAAAGTGCAAGATGTTCTTTGATTTTCAAATCTTAAGCCTTCACAATTTTTCCTTATTTTTCTAAAAAATTTAGTCTATGTGCAGCTTGTTTTTATGCCATAGATTAGCAACAAGTTAGACTATTCAATCCTAACTTGTCTGCTTTTAAATTTCTTGCCTTAGAAATTAGAGAATAAAATATGTCAGACAATCTAATCCTGACAGATAGTAGTTAGGTAGAGAAACTTATGAACTCAACTATTTAATATGAGTTTATGGAGAGATAAGAGTGGAAATAGATTAGTTTTCCTATTTTAAAAAGAATAAAATGTTGATGTTTGAAGTTCTGCAAGTCCAAATGCACCTTCTGAAGAAAAAAATGTTAGGAAGTAGGTGTGTAGGTAGTTGTTTGGGAAAGAAGGTTTTCTGCTGACATGTCTAAATTTCTGCTCATATTTCAAGCAGCTGATCATAGAAGAAGAAAAGGTTGTCAAGGTACAAAGCCACTAATCTACATCCAGAGAATGCTTTTCTGAGATTCTTGACACCTCCAAGGGTATCCATCCCAAGTTGGAGCTTTTATTAGCCACCTATAAAATTTGTCATATCAAATGGTGGCTAAAAACGTTTTTGTAGCCTTCAAGAAACAACTCATATTCAAAATTGTGAGTTCTTGAAGTCTTGTAATGATCTTCATCCTCTAAAGACAATCTTCACTGCTGCTTCAATTCAATAGTCCTGAAAAACCGGTTGTTTACCAAAGGAAAAAAAACTGCTCATAAAGTCCATTTTTCCCTCATTTTCCCTTCTCCATTTTCCCTCTCCACTTCATCCATAAACCCTTTCATTTTCCTCTCATTCCCTCAAAATCCCCTTTAAAGCCTTGTAAAATCCTTTTATAAGGATTAAAACCACTTTTTTACCCTTCTCAGAACCTTCAGAAACCTCTCAAAAACCCTCATTTTGGCCTAAAAAGACTTAATTTTTCATAAGGCCTTAAGCCCCTTTCGGCCTTAAGCCCTAGCCCCTTTTCTGCATATGACTAGGTGCTAAGCACTTAATTGCATCACAAAGTTTCATCACAAAACACATTTTTACTTGTTTTTATGGTTTTTGGCCTCCAGCTGATGCGATCGCGCGATTGATGCTCCACCGTTTATCTTCTCTACTCTGCCCAGATCCAATGGTCCATATTACTCCCTATTCCAAACTTTCCATTCTGAATTTTCCTTTATGATTAAATCCTAACCGTCGATCTAGCTTTAAGATCGACCACTCTCGCTCCATCGCTTAATCGCGCATTGCAACATTTCTTTATTTGTTGCCCTTTTCCTCTGCCGATTGCGATCCTGCGATTAAATCTTAGTCGTTGAATCCACAAGAACCAACAGCTTAGATTAAATCACGCACCGTCATAAGCCCTTCACCATCGTGCCCGCTGATTAAATCTCCACCGTTGATATTTGAATCCGATCCAATGGTCAGCACTTAATTGCGCATCGCAAAATCAACATGTTTCGATATTTTGGCCTCTCCCTTTTTCTCCGATGCGATCAAATCCTGATTGTTCATTCCGCCTGATCCAACGGTATGCACTCATCGTATAATGCTCATCCATTCCATAAGCCCTCCAACATAAACTTGTTGATTCGATCCTAACCGTTGATCTCTCCTAGATCTAACAGTCCGCGCTCAATCGCATCAGCACCTTTCATTGTTGCTTTACCCTTTTTCCTCCACCGATGCGATCTTGCGATCAAATCTCCGTTGTTGATCGTCCTTAGATCTAACGGCTCACAATGCTTACGTTGTTTTAACCCCGCCCTTCTCTTTTTTCTCCTTTGTTAGATCTTGGCCGCCGATCCTTCAGATCCGATGGCCCACATTCATCCTTCCTTCCACCCTTATATAAAATATTGGTCCCACTTCCCCTCATTTCTCCATAATTTTCCTTTGAAACCTTACCTTTTCTATAAAATCTTGTTTCCCTAACAAAAACGTTTAAAGGAATGCTAACCATTGATCTACCAAGATCAAAAGCCATCAGACCCCATTCTTCCGCCTATTTCCTCCCCCCTTAATTTTTTTCATATCCGCCTCTTTTTCAAATTTTAACCATTTATCAAAGAAAATTAGCATTCAGATGGACTATTTTACCCCTCCACTGCGCGCCAATTTTTTTGACGTCACTTGGACCCTGCATGCACTTTACCCCGCATCTCTTCATCATTTTTCTCAAACCCACACCATTGGATCTGGATCCTCCAATCCAACATCCCAGAATCCATTCCATGTAAATTTTGAGCCCTTACCACAGTGCACAACTTTTACGTGATATAGGTGGTTTTAGAAATCCACGTGTTGAACGCATAACTATATCATGTTCAAAAATCTAAAACCACATTACCACCCAAACGCAACGCCAAAACCGCTATCAATTTTCTGCTATACCACTTCCCTTCATTAACATTAATTTTTCATATTTTAACCTCCGTCATCGATCTCTGAGATCGGACTGTCCTATTTTAATCTTGCCTCCATTCCCTTTTCACCTAGCTCTCTCCCAAAAGACTCGCTTGAGCAATCTCCACCGTTGATTCTGCTAATCCAACGACTCCTATTCCCTCCCACACCCAAAAGCTCTGAAGCAGTTTAAACCTATCCTTGCAGTATTTTATTAACTTTTGTGTGATTTTTATGAGTTATTGAGGTTTTTTTCACAGTTTTTTAATGAAAAAAAAGCAAGGTATGATGATCCCCGGACCATTTATTCATGGAGAAAGTGAACCTGCAGGGTTTAGAACTTGATTCCACCTGTGTCTCATCGGCATTGGTGAACTCACAAAACCTCTACGCGCCTGCAAAACAACAACACAATGAACCTTAACTATACAAAGAGTATTAGTGTCAAAGGATGGAATCAAAGCAAAAATCAAGAATTAATGGTTTTCAAGCATAATTTAAAGGGATTAAGGCAGAAAACTCCGAAATCAAGTGCCTAATCCATAGTTGTTAAAGGATAAAGACCTGAAGATGAAGATTAAGCCCAATTAGGCCTACAACACAAAATAAAGAAGATTAAAAGTGTTTTAGGAATAAAAAAAGAGATATATCAGTCTGAAGGGCCTCCACCGCCACATCAGAGGCTAATTGAATCCTCTCTAGCTACCAAAGTGCCACCTGCATCTTTCTATAAATCAGAAGTAGGTAGATTTATTGCCTCAGTCAGTGATATTTTGTTTAAAGTAGCCAAAGTTATTGCTAACTCGCCTCAGGAATTTTTAAGTCAACAAAATCTAACCAACGTGCTTAAAGACTTTATGAGAATCAATTAATACATGGAAAATATAAGAAAACTTCTCCATTGATCCCCTCAAAGGCCGATAAGCATTAACTCGTATTAATTGAACTTAGAGATATTTTCTTTGATCCCACCTCCTCATTTCTTCTATAAATACTTCTGTAGAAGATGAGATAAAGGTTGGTTGCTGGAATTTGATGTAATAATTGTGCTCGAAACTTTCTACATGTAAATAGTTTTCAGAGTTTCTTGAAGCTCTCTTTTGTGATCAAATAAGTTAGGCTGAGAAGAGAAGATGATTGTTGTATTGAAACATTGGACTTGAAGTATGTAACTGGATTGACATCAATATACAAGCTGATTTTTGGGATCCTAGTCTATATCACTGGTGAGGTACTTCTTACTGTTATTTGTTTTCCTTTCATGTATGCCATTTTGTTCACCTTTTTTCATCATTTAATCTAAAGGATCTTTTGATATAGATTGCTTGCCCCTTGGATCACTCTTGAAATTGTTGCACAATTAAACCCTTTTATGACTCCATAGCCTAATGGATTAAGTGTTGTTTCATATCTATCCTATCAGCTAAATCTTGTTCTGATTGTTCACACCTTCACCCCTTTGAAGCTCTTTCATTTTTAGGACTTTCCACTCAATGAAAAATCATGCTCAACCATCCAAACAAACAAAAAACCTTTTTTCTTAATAACTAGCCTAATATCATACTAAAAGCCTTAAAGATAAATCAATCTTTGCACTTATAAGAGAGATCCCTCTTTGGATTCAAGAGGGCTAGATCCTAGAATCCCAAAGTGGTTCATAATGTTGTCTTTGCAGCTTTAGTCTTACCAATCTGCTAAAATTACAGAGGCCTAACAGGACCAGTCTGAAAATTTGATGAAAAGTGGCCTACAGGTTTTAATGTTTAGAAGCATGTGGATCCAGTCTAAAAATTTATGAAACATGGTCCATGATGGTGATGATGGCCAAATATTCCTACCAGTAGTTACTGGTGATCAGATGAAGGGGTTGGAGCTCCCTTCCAGTGGTTCCTGCTAAATGCGATGAGGGGGTTGAATCTCCCTTCCAGTAAGAGTTGGTGAACGAGTGAAGTTTTTAGCCTTCTGCAGGTGGGTGCCTACATGCTGGTATGAGGTTGAGCCAGTCAATGGTTGTAAGAAGTTTTCATTATAATAAAAATTTAAGACATAGAAAACAACAATGGTGGTTTTATCTCACATTGGGTTTCCACCTTAAATACTCGTATTCATGTGTGTTTCTTATGTGTGATGCTTTATTTTGTTTTTATTGCACTTGTTTACTACTTATCAAAAGTTTGATGAAACACTGATACAATAGTTTAAGATAAACAAATGAAGATTTAAATGAAATATAATTTCACTAAATATATGTTAGTTTTATGCTTAACAGTCATGTACGTAATTAAGTTTACTTCAATAAAGTCACATGCATAAATCAGAATAAGAAAATGAAAAGCTAAGTTATTTTTAAAATATTGATTCACCCCCCCCCCTCCCCGCCCCGTCCTCCATATTTTATCCAAAAATTGGTATCAAAGAAGGGTATTTAGAGGAAGCTTGATCACTTGATGGAGATCCATCAAGATGATGGGAAAGAATCAAAAGAAGAGGGCTATTCAAAGGAAGAAGACAACACAAAGAACCTGTGCAACAATAAACAGAAGAAAATATTCTGATTCAAAAGCACCCCACTTTCTATTGGTCATGAATGAGGAATATAAAGCAGGTACGGATTTTTGTTCTACTTGTGATCTGTTTCCTTGTTCATGCAATATTGAAGATAGTGAATATGGTAGTGAATCAACTAAATTTTCTCGTATGGGTAAAAGTGAAAGTAATGTAATGGCTCTAGAAACATAATTTAAAATACTCAAAGATAAAATTAGAGATCAACAAAAACTATTTGATGAAAGGGATTGTAACTACAAAGAAGAAATTCCTAGTTGAATAATCAGTTGAAATAAAGAAACGAATTTCAGAAGAGGTACAAAGAAAATATAGACGAATGTCAAAGGCTGCAAGATGAAGTAACATCACTCAGAAAAAAAGATCATAAATAAAGAACTAGTTGTAGTGAAGGGCTTGAATCAGAATTCATCTCTCTCAAATCAAATCTTAAAATATAAGAAAATAGGGATGAAGAACTACTTCAAGAATTTGAAGAAGAAGAAAATGGGCTAAAAGAAGACATACTCAAGTTAAAGAAGCAAGTGGAAAAAGGAAGAATGGTTGAAGAAGAAAAGGAAACACAGTAACAAAGAATGAATGATAAGGTAAATATTCCAAAAGGTAAATTAGAAGAAAAGGATAAAAATTTGATATTTCACAATAGTACTAACATTCTCGATGTCATTCTTAGTATTAATAGGTATCATGTTATTAAAACCGGTCTTGGTTTTCATGAAACTATTAAAGGAGAATCTAGTTTGCAAGATAGTGAAAAGAATAAAAAGGATAACAATGCCAAACCTAAAGTGGTCAATAAGGAGAAAATGAGACAACAACCAAGGATTATGAATCCTCAAAGGTGATCATTTCCCTCTATAGAAGTTCCAATCGCTCATATCCTCCGATCAATATTGTTGAATGATTTATATGTCATAATTATGGCCATGTTGCAGCCAACTATAGAAGCAGACTGTTTCAACCTCAAGCAAATAACCACTTCACAGGGAGATCAAATTCTAGGAGTAAATGATGGTTTCATGGTTATTGTTTCTAGTGTAGCTCATTTTCGCATAAGACCACTGATAGTGGGTCAAGTATGTTGAAAATGACTAGAAGATGGGATATGGAGGATTGAAGCTATGATGTTGTTTTTAGTGAAGGAAAAGATTTCCTGTGACATAAAACAATAGGAAAAGCCAAGAGGATACGGATTCGAGTTAAGAATCTCTACAAGCTGGAGGTATATGGTTGTGCAACAATGATGAGCAAGGTGGATCAAGTGGTGAGATGAGATGAGGGTGAATTATGGCACATAATATTGGGACATCTTCACCATGGAGCCTTGAAAGTCATGCAACGGATTTCTACTGGTCTTCCCAGGGGTACACTTGTGCATTCAGACACATGCAACGGATGTACTATGGGAAAATATGTAAAGGTCACCTTTTATGAGAAGGAGAAATGAGCTTCAGGAATCCTTAAGAAATTTCACACAGGCGTGTGTGGACCATTTTCTATTGCTTCGACAACAAAACATAAGTACTATGTAATATTTGTTGATAAATTTTATCGTAAGTGCTAGATCTTCTTCATGTAGATGAAAGATCAGACATTCTCTAAGTTTATTGAGTTTAAGGCATTGGTGGAGAAAGAGTCGGGGAAGCAAGTCAAGGCTCTTAGGAGCAATAATGGTGGAGAATACATCTCTAACGAATTCAAGAAATTCTGCAACAAAGAAGGAATTCGAAGAGAACTGATAGTGCCTCATAACCTACAACAGAATCGAGTCGTAGAAAGAAAGAACAGAACAATCGTGGGTGCAGCAAGAGCGATGTTGCATGATCAAGGCTTATCGATGCATCTGTGGGAGGAAGCATGAAACACTGCGGTATTTGTGTAGAACCGTTGTCCTCATAGTATATTTTGCATGAGTACACCTAAAGAGGCTTTCACTAGTAAGAAACTTGATGTTTCACACTTTAAGATTTTTGGCTCAAATGTTTATGTGAATGTGACCAAAGACGCTAGGAAGAAGCTAGAACTGACAGCTGAGATCGGGATTTTTGTGGGGTACACTGAAACACCCCATAATTATCGTGTTTATTTTCCAAACAACAGAATGAATGTTGTGCGACGAGATATAAAATTTGATGAGGAGAAAGCCATGTGGTTGTCGCTTGAGAGGGAGATGGACTTACATCATAGGAGGAACTGTTGGTTCCCAATGATGAACCTCAAGATGTGGATAAACCACATGCGAAGGTTCAAAGAGTGGAGGAAAACACTCATGCAGAGCCATCCATCAGAAATGGCATAAGGTGCACCACGGAAGCTGATAGATTGAGACTTGGTGCTGCAGAGAATGTAGGAGCCCCTACTTCACAGCACAGACAAAGATAATCTCCTGACCAATTTACTGGATACATGGCTCTTATGAGCAAATGTATTGTGACTGAACCATCTTCCTTTCAGGAATCATTGCAACAACCAACTTGGGTTGATGCAATGGTGGATGAGTATGACTCCTTTTTCAAGAACAGTGCATGGGAGATTGTCTCAAGACCGGTCGACAAATCAGTGGTTGGATCGAGATGGATCTAAAAGGTAAAGCAAGTTACTGGTGGGTGTGTGGAGAAATAAAAGGCCATATTTTTGTCCCGGGGATTATCATAGATCAAGGGGATAGATTATGATGATACTTTTACACTTGTTGCAAGTACTCTTCCATAAGAACAAATCTTGCACTCTCAGCGCATATGGGCTGGCGCATTCATCATATGGATGTGAAAGCTGTGTTTCTCAATGGGATCATTGAGGAAGAGGTGTACATAGAGTAGCCTTAAGGTTTCAATATCTTTAACAGTGATTCAGATGTGTTCCCACTCAAAAGAGCACTGTATGGGCTGAAGCAAGCACCCCATGCTTGGTACACTCAGATAGGCAGCTATTTCCCCAGACTGGGCTTCACCAAAAGTGAAGCAGATGCAAACCTGTACCAGATTGTGGTTGAGGGTAAGTTATTGATTATTTTTCTTTATGTTGATGATCTAATTTTGACCGGTGATGAGCAGCTGATACACTCATGCAAGTAGGATCTTGCAAGGGAGTTCGAAATGAAGGACATGGGACTCCTTCATTATTTCCTTGGATTGGAAATATGGCAGTGGGATGGTGAAATTTTTGTGTCTCAAGGAAAGTATGCAAAGGATATACTAGGTAATTTTCACATGGAGAGATGCAAACCCATGGATACTCCTCTTCCAGGAAATTGGAGGAAATATGATGCTACTTCTGGAGAGGTAGTGGATGCTACTATCTGCAGGTAGTTAGTTGGTTCATTGATGTATCTAGTGAACACCAGACCAGAAATTTTCTACACTGTTAACCAGTTGAATCAAGCTACGGTTAAGGCTAAAAATATATTTTGGAAGGCAGGGAAGCATGTCTTTACATACCCGAGGGGCACATCAGAGTATGGTCTATGGTACAGATGGACAGAGGGAGTGAAGCTTCAAGGATACACGGATGCATGTTGGGTGGGTAGTCCATCAGACATAAAGAGAGCATCAGGAGGGATATTCAGCATAGGATCGAAAATGGTTTCCTAGTACAACAGGAAACAATAATCTATGGCAATCAGTTCAGCGGAATCAAAATACATGGCAGCAATTCAAGCTTCATGTGAGGCTATCTGGACGAGAAAGATATTGGTTGGTTTGTTTGGTTCTCAGATGGATCCGATAGTGATTCATTGTGATAATTAGAGTTGCATTAAACTCTCGATTAATCTGATGTTTCATGATAGGTCCAAGCATATAGATATTCGATACCATCATCTCAGATATTTTGTGCAGAGAAGGATAATGTTTCTTCAGTACATTCCCACGGAAGATCGGGATGCAGATATTCTAACGAAGACGCTCACCAGGATAAAATTTGAATACCATAGAGACAGGATAGAGGTGAAGGATAAACCCTTTCTTGTTGAGAGGGAGTGTTGATATTCAACAAGAAAATTTAAGCACCCACGCCTAGTGAATTAAGCACCTACAATAGGGTGGGGCCCACAGTGCTATTTTTGGCGCATGTCTATTTTAGTTATCCCTTAATTAAAATGGACAATAAAATATAGTTTAGTCTCAAAAATAACTCATAATAGTTAAATTAGAGTGATAAACTCAGTTAGCTAGTGGATTTCGAGTTAGAGGTAGTTGGTGAGGCATGTGGAGTAATTCTATTTGTAACTTAGTTCAAAGTGCAGCGGTGCATTAGTTAATGCAAGTTGTAATTAGTTTAACTCAGTTAAGTGAGTTAAACTTAGTTGTGATAGTTGTAAATGTTAGATACACTAGTGAGAGATCAAGTGATTTAAATATTAATTAATTCACAATTAGTGTTCTCACATGAAACTAAGGATTTACTATTATTAGCTACATGCATGACAAATCTAGTGGAGACCCAGTTGAGATCAAGGTGAAAGGGAACTTGACTATCAGTTGTAGGATTATTGGGTTTCACCCATGAAACCAAACACCCATTGGAGTGACCATGATACTTGCACTGTCAAGGAAGGCTAACATTCCTATATTTTAAGGATTTCATTCATTAGTGATTGCGCAAGGCAGGCAGGCTATCTAGATGCAGTAAATTGGCTAAGTTTTGGTCAGTTTTTGCGTGACAGTGTGAGACAATTATATGGGTACTGGAGGGCTCTTGTGAGAATATTTTTGTATGTAATTGTTTCATGATCCATGCTGAATATACAATAGAATATAGTGGGGTTTTGAGAAGAAAACTTTCCTAGGGAAATTAATATGTGTTGTGGCTTGATTGATTCTTCTTTGCTTCATGTGATTGGCGATTGTGTTTTTAATTCCGCAATTTATTTGTAGAAGCGATTTAGTATTTAAATTTAGTACATTGTTAGATCAGATTGAATCCATGATATACATTCTTGTTGTATAATTTATATAGGTTGAAGCATGCAACACAACAATATTTGTGCAGAACATAAGTCCTCATCGGATACTTGGGATGAGTACAAGAGAGGAATTTTTTTTAGGTAAGACACCATATGTGGCACATTTTAAAATTTTTGGTTCATCAGTTTATTTCCATGTAACCAAAGATGCCAGGAAGAAGCTAGAGCCAACACCTGAGTTGGGGATATTTTTGGGTTACGTCGATACACCTCACAACTATCGGGTGTACTAGTCGGCACACAGGATGACATTGGTCGGAAGAGATGTGACATTTGATGAAGAGAAGGCAACACAAATTTCCCTTGAGAGGGAGCTTTAGTGGCATGCTTTTGAGGAGCTCTTGGATCCAAAAGAAGAACCAAAAGATGTGGAGCAGCCAGAAGTAGAGGAAAAAAGAGTGGAAGCACCCACTCATGCAGAGAAATCCTAAGATGGAAGGAAGTGCACTAGAGAGGCTGATAGGTAGGTGCTTGATGCTAGAGAGAATGTTGGAGCACCCACAACATAACACATGCAGAGAAGGTACCTAGAGTGGTACACTGGCTACATGGCTCTTATGAGAGAGAGTGTAGAGATATATCCATCCTCTTTAAAGGAAGCAGTGCAACAAGCAGTTTGGGTTGATGCCATGGTTGAAGAGTATGACTCCATTATCGGAAAAAAATGCATGGGAATTTGTCCCAAGACAGAAGGGAATTCAGTTGTAAGATCCAGGTGGATAAACGAGGTGAATAAGGGAAAAAATGGGAGTGTGGAGAAACAAAATGCCATATTTGTGGCTAGAGGGCACTCTCAGGTGGATGGGATTTATTACGGTGAAACCTTTGCACCAGTCACAAGGTGCTCATCAATCAGATCCATCCTTGCACTTTCAACTCATATGGGATGGCAAATACATTAGATGGATGTAAATATAAAATTCCTAAACGGAGTGATTGAGGAAGAGGTGTACATTGAGAAGCTAGAAGGATTTGAGACCTTCGATAGAGAATCACATGTGTGTGGACTCAAGAGAGTGTTGTATGGAAAAAAACAAGAACCTCTTGCTTGGTACACCATGATTGACAACCACTTCACCAGGTTGGGCTTCACCAAAACTGAAGAAGATGTGAACCCTTACCATACTGTGATAGAAGGTAAAATTTTGATCATTTTACTTTATGTCGATGATTTGATACTGACAAGTGATGAGAAGCTCATCAATTCTTGGAAAGAGGATCTTTTAAGAGAATTTGAGATGAAGGAAATGGGGCTCTTACACTATTTCCTAGGATTGAAAATTTGGAAAAGAGATGGGGAGCTATTTGTATCTCATGGAAAGTATGCCAACAAGATTTTGAGAAAGTTCCACATGGAGGGTAGCAAACCCATGGAGACTCCTCTAGCAGGAAACTTGAGGAAGGATAATTCTACTTTAGGAAAAGTAGTATATGCTACCATCTACAGGAATATTGTGGGTTCACTCATGTATTTGGTGAACACACAACCATACATACGTTATGGGGTTAACCAACTTATTCAAGTTATGGTTAACCATACCAAGCTCTTTTGGAAGGCATGAAAGCATGTGTTGAGATACCTCAGAGGCACTACAGATTTTGGGCTATGGTATATGTGAACAGAGGAAGTGAAGCTTCAAGGATTCACAGATTCATATTGGGCAGGGAGTCCATCCAACAAAAAGATCTCATCAGGGGGCATCTTCAACATTGGATCAAAAATAATTTCCTGGTACAACAGGAAACATAGATCAGTTGCGCTCAGTTCAGCAGAGGCAGAGTACACGACATCCAGTCATGAAGCATGTGAGGCCATATGGATAGAGTACATTCCCACGGAGGAGCAGGATGTAGAAATATTGACGAAGGCATTGTCAAGAGGAAAATTCGTGTTCCATAGAGGTAGGATCGAAGTAGTAAATAATCCCTTTCTTGTTGAGAGGGAGTGTTGAAATTGGAAACAAGAAAAGGAAATTGTAATTCCACATCAAATGATAGCCTGCATGATTTAACTGAGTTGATAAGACTTATTTATCTCAGTCAATTCGAGTTGGGGGTCAAAATGGAGGCATGTAGAGTTCACTCTAAGTTTTAGGGGGTCCAGTTGTAGTTTATTTTGAGTTGTAATTGTTAACTTAATTATTTGAGTTAAAATCAGTTTAACTAGTTCTAACTGATGGATGAGCTAGTGATAGCTCCAGTGAATTAAATATTATTTAATTCAAATGTAGTGATCAATCATATAACTGATATTTCACTCTAAGTAGTTGTTGCATGTTAGTTCTGAGGAAGACCCAGTTGAGATTGCAATTAAACAGAAGTAAACTATCAGTTGTATAATTAGAAAATTGTACAGGTCATGCATGAGGTCATCAGGATGCCTTGGATGTATTGCAAAATCAATTCATGGGAATTTCATAATTAATAGCGGCTCAATTCTCTCAAGAATGCATGAGCAAGGCCGGTCAAACAGGGGCAAGGAATTGGTTAAGTATTGAACCAAACTTGCTTAGATCCGAGGGTGAGACAACCATAGATAGTACAGAGAGATCTACTACCTCAGAGAAGCATTGTATTGTTTCATATTCCTGACTTAATGAAATATAAACATAGCAAGGTTTTTAGTTGAGGCTTTACCTAGATACATCTTTGTTTTTTGCGATTGAAATTCTTTCTCTTTCTTGTTCATGTGATTGTGCGATCGTAATTGGTTTCCACAATTGTAGAATAGATTCAAGTATTTTGTTTTAGCATATTACAAGATCAGTTGAATATATGTGGATTTTCTACACCTTGGTCTTGTGAATGTACAAAAAATTCATACCCAATAGCATATTGTATGATACCAATGAAATCATATTTATATGCATTGATTTAGACATACCATTCAACTCAAATGCACAAGATCTTACCTATTGATGAACTCTTTTTTTAGTACTTGTAGCTAACTGCACCAACCAGTACTTTGCATTCACTTATTTATTCAAACAACACTTATCCATCAGGCCAGGATTGATATAACTATAGTTAGATCCATGGTAAAAAAAAATAGAAGAAACTTGATCACAAAGGTCACCTTCCATATCGATAATAGATGTATGATGATCAACCTTCCTATTATCTAATGTTGCATAAATCTGAGGAATACTTGGTCCAACATTCCCAACTGTTTATGCCTCTCAAGCATTGTAAATCCTAGGTCTATCACCCCCGATGTTGTGGAAAATCTCTCCTACAATGATCCTTTCCACAAGTCCAACACTGCAAAGGCTTCCTTCCATCACCCTTGTTCTTCTCCTCACACTAAAATCCCTATCCTTTGTCAACTGCATTAAATTTATTGTATGGTGTTGCATTATCCTTTTCATATGTATCCTGAGGTTTTCCTCTCTTCTTAGCCCGCTATCCATTATTATTCTCATTACCTTTCCAATATTTCTTATAATTAGTCCTCTGCTTCAATTTCTCATAACAATGCTTCAACTTTCTGATGGCTTCCTCCAGTGATCTTGGCTCATAAAACTCAATCCTGTCTTTGAATGATACCAAAAACCCACTGATGAATCTCTAATTTTTTTCTTTCTCCATCAACAACTCCAAGAATATTATGGAATACTCCTCATCAGTCATAGATCCTATCTTCAAATAATAGACCCCTTTCCCTCATCATCATAGCATATTTCAGATAGATACTTCTTCCTAAAAATTCTCTTGAAATCACTCCAAGTCATCTCCTCCTCTCAAATTCCTCTGAAATTCTTTACATCTTCTCACCACATGTCTACCTTTCATTTAATACTGAAAGTAGCTATCATGGACTTCATATTTTCTTAATAATCACACAATATGAAAAACTTACTCATCCAAAGAAACCGAGATTTTGCATCTTGTGACTTCTTCATTTATGGTTGATGTGTTCTATATTCTTCCCATTATTAACTCCAAGTGATGTACGTTGCGCCAAGCGTAGCGGGGGGGTCACAGGGGGGGAATTAGCCCCTTTGCAGAGGCTCTGGGGTAACACCTTGACAATTTCTTTTTATGTGAACCCAATCATAGTTGGGTAGACCCAAGGATGGGGGGAGGAACCACAGATGGTGGGTGGACCTACGCATGGTTTTGTGCATGGGTTTTGCACACGGTTTTGGACATGATTGTTTTCTTCCCATGGTATTTTGTAGATCTGGTCAAGGGAACTATGTTTATGTTCTAATCCAAGGTTATGGATTTGAGTTTATGAATTCTTCATCCTGTATATATATGTATTGTAAAATCGAAATGAACATAATGAAAAATCAATCTGGTAGCCTTGGTTTTGTGATCCAAGGGAAAATATTTTAGTATATTTGTTCTATTTTCTCAACATTGTATATTATTATGTCTTAAGAATTTGTTTGCTGGTAATTTTTGTATAGGGTTAAAACCTACATTTGGCATTAGAGTTGTTTTGTATTCAAGGGGATGCCTTTCTACTAAGGGATTTTTCTCAGGCATGTTGTACACCATATTCATTGGGAGATCCACGGGATTGGTTCTTACAGTGAAAGAAGATGGCGAACAGTGGAAAGATAGAGATCAAAAAATTTACTAGTCAGAGTTTTGAGTTGTGGAAGCTCAAGATGGAGGATCTGTTGGTGGGCCGAGATGAGTGTATTGTTTTAGATCCATTCATGGTACCGACAAGAATTCCCGCAGAAGACTCGACGAAGTTATATCGAAAGGCGAAGAGCACAATAATATTGTGTCTCTCATATTCAATTTTGTTGAATGTATCAAGGGAGGCTACAACAAAGGATTTGTGGGTCAAGTTACGGAATTTGTACCAATCTAAGTCTTTGGTGAAAAAATTGTTACTACAGAAAAATTATATAACTTAGAATGATGGATGTGTTAGTGTCCGATATGTAGTGATCAATATGTACTCTTTAAACTTTGTCTAGTAGTTGTTCTAGGTAAAAAATTTACATTTCCAAGTCAGTTTTCAAATAAAATTTTAATCGTTGGATATTTCTAGGTCTTTAAAATCTACTCCCTTCAGTTTATTCATGGTTATTTTCATTTCATGTGTCATTTCCTTAATTTTCATCTAGAGTCTCAGGTCAAGTCGCCATATTTTCACCTAGGTCAGTGCCTAGGTGTCTTTCATTTCACCTCCATAAAAGTCTAAAATATGTCATAAACAAGGAAGAAAGAAGGGTCATTCACTTCCCTCATACAATGTCATCTTTAAAAGGGAGTTATATTAGGTAGGAAAATAAAAAGAGACAATTTTCCTTCTTTCAAAATCTTGTTGCATTGTCAATTTATTCAAAAAAGCAAAGTGTTCCTCAAAAATGTCATGTTTTCACTAAATGAAAAAAATGGGAGTTTTATTGATGTTATAAAATGGAAAAAATTCATCTCTTTCACTCATTTTATCTCCTCTTGATCATTAAAGTGCATCTATCACCTTAAGAATAGTACCTTACCATTGCCAAAGGTGGAAGAAAACAGGAAGAATTTGCAAGAAAATCCAATCTGCGACGTTTCTGGGGCAGCGCAACACTTCTCGGTATTTGCGCTACATTTATGGGCCAATGCTATGTTTTTGCAGAGTGATACGCTTTTGCATATCAGCTTCCAAATAAACTACCAAATCTTCAAAACAATTGTGCAAACCTTCTGTGGCATCCAAAACCAGTAAGTGGCCACTCTATTTTCCTCCTTCAAGTCAATTCATGATCGTATGAGTGTTTTCCATCGTTTCTCTCCTATGTTTTGGGGTTTCTCATTTCTTGATTGGTTTAGGCCATTGGAGACCCTTTTCCCACCATCTAAACCTTCACTCATCCTTCACAAACCCTACCTCAACACCTCCTATTACTCACAGTACCCTTTACCCTTGTTTTCATCAAAACCCTAAGACCTAACTACATTTTCACAAGAAAATTGGAAAATCTTTGTGTTTTCCTATTTTGATCCATTTCCCCATACCCATTTCAAGTAATTACACCTATATCATCAAGCTAACACATTACCCTACTGCCTCAATTTTTTCGGGAATTTTCCTCAACCTTCTTATACCTCATCACAACTCCTAAACCTACCCTATCCATATCCCCAATTTTCCCGAATTCATCATCCATATGCACTCATTTCATCTAGGAGGGTTTCATCTTGTTCACAAGTAGTATTGAGATTGGAAATAAAGCTCACAAGGGAGGTCACCACTCTAGATTTGAGCCATCCACATTGCAAGAACTTAATGCTTCCCCATATGCTAAGATATGTTTTGAAAACATTGGATTTCTAAGATTTTGTGAGAAGATCATGGAGGTAGGATTTCATACCCCATTGACTGCCCTTTTTTCCACCAACTTCAGCAGAGACAAGGCCACCATTGCAGGCATTGAATTCACTCTATCAACAGAGGCCATCACTTCAACAACAAGGATTCCAAATGAAGGAGAAGTCTGGTTCAAGGGCATGGAATTAGACCTTGAAAACTACCCAATGTTCCTAAAACCTCACTGAAGAGATGAACCTGAACATGTTTTCCCTTTCAGGCATCTAATTGATAAGTATGCGTCATTAATGGAGCTCATCATTAAATATTTCACATGCGAGGGAATATTTTCAAGACTGTACCAATACCATGTCTGGTTACTTATGCACTTCACAACTACCAAATCACTCAATTTATCAAACTATCTATTCACAAGTTTGGTCAAGATGGCGGAAAAATTACAAACCGAAGGTAGAAATCCTCATCCCAGTCTATTTCACCATGGTTTGTTTAAGGTGATTTTTATGCACCAACTCTTAACAAAACGTGATCTGGGAAGTTTTCATGGAGAAAGTAGCATCAACTCCTGCTACTAGTTCACCTATTGTTCATAGCACAACATCAGTACAGAAAAAGGAGGTTGGATATTCTAACAGGTAGGCTCAGATTTCATAATCCCCTAGGGTTGAGATCACTCAAACCTATGATAAGGGAAAGAGAATGGTTTCTCCTGTTGTGACCAGCAACAACCCCCCTTTTTATTTAATATTAGTAATAATACTAAATAAATGAGGACCCTTAGTTAAAAAATCCAAAAAATCAATTAGGATTTGTTTTCCTTTTCAAATAAAACTTTCTATCATAAACCTAATCCCTTAGAAAGAATATCAAAAAACACTCAAGTTTATGATAGATTATAATAAAATTATTCTTTAAACAAGATAGCGCATCCATAACAAAATGGTATATATATTTTATAAAACGCATTGGTCGCAGATCGCATAGCGCAGAAAATAGAAATGATTAATGAATATCTTTTGCGCCCTTTTCAATTATGTGCTTTTGCGATATGCGCTTTTGCAATAATGCGATTTTGCGATTTTGCGATATGCGATTTTGCGATTTTGCGATATGCGCTTTTGCGCTATTGCGCAATTTCTGCTTTTCCGCTATTTTCATGACTACGATGACTTCATTTTGCGATATTGCGACATTGCGATATTGCGATATTGCGCAGCAAATCGTAGATTGCAATGTCGCAGATTCATATAGGTGCGCTATCCCAAGGCAATCTTCCCATATGTCAAATCCGTTATGCGCTTTAATGATTATATTAAATGATTGGATTGATTATTAATGGTAAATGAGATTGTGTTTAGATTGAAAGTCGTTTCACAATTAAAATATTATATTTCATCCACTTTCACATTCAAAACAGTCTCATCACCTTTCTTATATCATTACTCTCATTTATTCGTAAAACACAGGCACGAAGGAGCAAACGTCTATACAAAGCTTCAACTAAACACTATGGGAAAGAAGGAGAAGAGCTCGAGTTCTGAAAACAAAGAAATGGCTTCGCTGTATGCAGATACTGCCTGTAACAAGGATGCCGGTATATCCACTTGGGAAGGAATGTATAATCTGTTAGAAGAAGAAAACCCTATGGTGATAAAAGTTGTAGCTACAGCAGGTTCAAAGAATACGTCTGAAGCAACCCTTAGAGACTTGGCTTGCTCATTTCTGCATAGAATAGCAGCAAGGCCAAGGATTCTCCCATATACAGACATGGTGAGATGGGTGCTGGATAGCACAGATATTTCAGACAGACAATTCAGAACTCCATCTGAAGAACTAATCGGGTCATTCACCATAGAAGATCTGAGATTAATGTACAAGTTGCCAGAACCTCAAGCGACTTTCAACAAACAATTCATGGAAGATTTTGCCAAAGAACATGCAAATTTGGCAGAATGCACAAAGGAGTGGACCAAAAGAAGTGAACCATTGAAGAAAAACAAACAAGGTATGTACAACACGGGTTCACTTACCTCTCCTTATTGTTTTACTGCTGCCATGTTATGCAGGCTTTTTGGAAAGCCCGACATAAATATGATCTTACCCGAATGGCTTCCTTTGTTGAATGCGGCTGTTAATTCTACAATTGTAGACTGGGCCAAAATCCTATCTGATAATCTCACCACTGCTATTTTTCACTACCGGTCTAAACGAAATGTTTCCCAGCGGGTTTATCCGCCTTTTTATTTATCTGCTTATGTCATGGACACCATCTGCTATGTCTCTAAATTCCCTATGATGGGCTGGAAATGGACTATCCACGATCCTTTGCCCATTCATGTGTACCATAAAGAACTATGGGAGTCTAAGTTTGTCCCCCATTTTTACCAAATTTGCCATGGAATAATGTTGCCATTGTACATAACCTTGTATAATAAGGATCCCCCAAGGTTATCTTCAGAAACAGAGGTTGATATTCTCCCCGTCGCAAGATGGTTTGGAGAAGAATTGTTCACCTATATTAGGGTTTTTGGAAGTTATGCTTCTCCCCATGTGTTACCCCTATATGTTCCAGATAGACTTGTAGCTCAGGAAATTTCTTATTAGACCTGTGGCCAAGGAGGTATAACAAAAGATTTAAAAGAGAAGAAAAAGGGCATTTGGCCACAATTTCCCATAAAATGTGGAACATTTTCACTGTTTGATATTGGTCATGCATTTCAAGAGATAGGCAATGTTACATGCCTACAGCTGTTCAAGTTCTCGAGAAGGTTATTCGACCCAAATGACATTGTTAAGAATTTTACCAATGCAATCAAAGTAAGGGAATTTTCCGGGGAACAGGATCTTTTTGATGATATGTTCCAAGCAAGAAATTCATTCAAAGAATTTTTGAATTCAGCTCAAGCACAACTATCTCCAGAGGAATTCCAGGAATTCAAGCTTTACAGAGAAAGAAGACTAATTCCTATTCCTTTGGATAATCTACGCTTAGAGCCCGCAAGGGAGCAAACTCCTAGTGTTAGTCTTAACGGCAGTTCAAGTACAGGTAAATCTAAATCAAAATCTGACAGAGATTCTGAACACTCTAATAAGTCTAAAGAAAAGGAAGATAAAATGGAAGAATCCATTAAAGATTCTGCACAATCTAAAGAACTTACTCAACAGCAAATTTTGACTTCTCAACAGACAAATCCTCCTCCAACCAATGTACAGCAACAGCCAGTCACCATTGAGTTAGATAAAGAATGGGAAACCTTTAATCAATTGATTAATGTAGAAGGACAGAATGTACAGACCCCTGTCCAGACAACCAAAGTTTTGAATGCAAGAACAAGCAGCACAGCCGCAGTAACAAAGCACATACCAATCACACCCTCCTCTGAAATTGTACTTAATGTAGAGGACATTCCTCCTCTGGATGTATTTTATAGCCCAAAATACAAAGCAGTAGTAAAGAGACAAAGGAAAAAGAGGAAAATAGAAAGTGCAATTGCTACCGAACCAGAACAAGTAGATGTTTTGTGGAAAGATCCTGCCACAGAGCCTACTCATAATCTCACTAAGTTATCTCAAATAACAGGAGCTTATGCTTCTGCAACAATTGATAAAGCAGTTGAGATACAACTTTTGTTGAATGAAAAAGAAGAACAGGTAAAATCTCTGCAACAACAATTGCAACAGGTACAAGCCAATAAGGAAGCACAATTGAAACTTGAAGAGTTACACCAACAACTTCAAGAAATGCAAACAGGACATCAAAAATTCCTGGCTGATAAAGACAAACAAATACAGATTATCCAAGATCAGCATAAAGATGATCCTAAGCTTCCAGAATTCATTTCAGAAACCATCTCTTTGAACAATCAACTACTGCAACAAGAGGAAGTTTTCTGCCAAAAAATCTTGCAATGGAATTCTTTGTGCCAAGAGAGCGATAAAATCACAAATCATGTCTCAGATTTACGAAATGATTATGATTTGATTAATGAAAAGATCAATGATTATCTGGCATGGAAAAAGACAGAAGAAGGCAGAAAAGCTGGTGCACCCATCGTTAATGAAAACCATAAAGAAATACTGTTCAATAACTGGGATGCACAAATCAGAAGGGCAGAAAAGGCAGCGGAGGAGGCGGCTACAGCAGCAAACACTCTCACTGATTGTGTAAATGACATTTTACACAAAGCTAACTTGATTTCTGAAACTGTTCCAGGATATCTCCCCCAGGCAAATCAACTGCAAACAGAATGGAGGCAAAAGGCAGAAGAAAGAGAAAAATCCATCCAAGGGCTGACAAGATTGAATTGGGACTCATACTGGATGTACTTGGTGAAGCCACACAGTCAGCACAATGCGCTCAATTGTATCATCAATGCTATAGAAAAGATTGCTCCTATGCTTGCCGACTCTGTCTTTTCAGGACAGTTGAATTCCGAAGTCGGTCAACCGCATCTTCTCAAAACTATGCTAGATGCCTGCAAGCTTAAAGATCAAATTCATAGATAGATAGATTTAGTTTTAATTTCACTGTATTTTAGCCTAGGAAAAGGACGGTCATTGAACCGAATCCTTAATTTTTGTAATAAACTATTTTTTGATTTAGCTAAGTAGTATTTAAACCCCTCTCATGCATTTAGAGAAGGGTCCTGGATCTTAATATTTTTGGACTTGGAGATTGCATTTCTGTACTCCATTGTCTTATATATTTTTTAAAAAGGATCACATCTGGTGATTTTCATGCGGAATTATCTTTGAAGTGTTGCATTTCTGTACCTTGGAATTTGATTTTGCATCATAGTTACTGGATAGAGTATCAGATTTCATTTGAAAGTCCTCAAGATGAACAAGGTATTTCTATCTGTTCATTGTTGATTTCTTTTGTCTTATGATATTCGTTTTAAAATTGCTATCATTTATATGTATATTTTTTTTCACAACGCTTCCTTTTATATATCATTTCTGAGTATAATTGAAACGTTATTTTTCATAGTTACATGTAAATGGTATACAATGATGAATGCAATATGTTAATATAACTCTGTTTAATTTCTTAAACAGAGTTATCTTTATTTGTTTCTGCACATTTCAATTTAATTAATAATACATTTTCATGGTTATTGTTGAATTGGAACAATCTTAAGTTGTATTCACATATAATTACCCAGGTTAGTGTTAGAATTTCTTCATCAGTATTTAGCTTAAATTAGATAGTTTTACTTCAGTTAATTTAGTCCCATTTCCACCCATCCAATCCAATCCATTTAGTCACAAGGAAACTGGTCCTTTAAATCCAGTCGGAGCCACCATACCAAACAGAAAAGGAGCTGCCTTAAGGTCCCGACCGGGTGGTTTTCCCCGATGTTTGAAGCAGAGATTTTCTAGGCTTCAACATTTTTGGCACTAGAAGGAGGGCCTAGCTATGAATGGCAAGTAAATATTTATCCACAAGCCATTCTGAGAGCAAAACACCCTCATTAACTTTTTCAATTTCTTCTGTAATTCAAAATCCTAGAGAAGAAATTGCAGAAAATACTCAAACACCCACTACCAAAATTTCAAAACATTCAGAAAAACAACATCCTGAGTCTCCTGAAGTTCAAGATCTAATTCATAAATTGAAAGGATTCTCATTATCTCTTGAAGAGTCTGAAATATCTGAAGGTAGTGTAAGCTCAAAATTTATTCCTTCGAAACCTCTTACTAGGTTGCAAAGTGAAAAACTTGGTATTCCTCCGAAAGAATTTCCTTTACCTAGTAAGGGCAAAACAAAAAGAATTCAATCGGAAACAGAAAGTGATACAAGTTCATCATCTCATATTCAAACACCTGTTTCCAAAACCACAACTCAACAAAGTGCAATTGTTTCATCATCATCTCTTCAATCATCATCTCCACAAACATTTTCTACTCAATCCTCATCAATCTCAACATCATCTATTCCAACCACTTCTATTAAAATACCACCAGTTTCTACTATTCCTCCAATAGTTGTCCCAATAATGGCACAGAGACCATGGTCTACTCCAGGAGCAGTCAACATGGCTGCACCTTTACATGATTTACCAGACAATCCTGGAAAATGGCTTCCAAAGTTTAGCCCAGATCTTAACATTCAAGCTGAAGAACATATCAATAACTTTATGCTGGCTATTAATTTGAATGGAGTCATACATGAAGATGTTGTTGTTAGATTATTCCTATATACTCTTCAGGGAGTAGCAGGATCATGGTATTTTTCATTTAAATTAGATAGTTTTACTTCAGTTAATTTAGTCCCATTTCCACCCATCCAATCCAATCCATTTATTCAAAAGGAAACTGGTCCTTTAAATCCAGTCGGAGCCGCCATACCAAACGGAAAAGGAGCTGCCTTAAGGTCCCGACCGGGTGGTTTTCCCCGATGTTTGAAGCAGAGATTTTCTAGGCTTCAACACTTCCCTGGTGGTCTCTGGTGCAATCATGGTGATGAGAGATTGCCTCAGCCCTTTCACTACAACATAAACTACCATGGGCTGATGGTGAAGTGTTCCCATCAATCCTCTTCCCTGATGAGTTCAATAATGTCTGTTTGCCTTTGATGTCCTTCGAACATCCTTCTTCAGTGTATCCCAAACCTGCATAGTGAGGTGTCTGCACAACCTCCAATGGAGTTATGCCTTGGCCATGAATGCCAAGTCCTCTTCCTTTGTACCCCATATTGGTAAGGAGTCTCATGTCGGTTCTTGTAATGAGGATATCCACACTTCCAACAGAAATGATATCATGTCAAGATGAAACTAAAGAAAATCAACATTGTTTACCTCAGCTATCGATTTTGAAACAGGTGAAGAAGGCTTCTCTAAGCCCTCATTGCGCTTCACTTCCTCCAAGACCTCTGTCGATGCTTGTAGTTGAAACTACAATCGTTGCTTCTCCTCCTTCTCTTCCTGTAGGAGTGTCTTCAATTTATCTTTGTATGTTGCTTGTTTCTCATAAGCTTCGTACAACATGTCCACTTTCTAAAACACCCTGAGCATGGTCTCATACATGTCCTTGACATTCTCCATTGCTCAACTCAGCGAACTTTCAATGGTTCACCCCCGCAATCCAATAAGCAAGAAGATCGCTCTGATACCACTTGATCTATGGTAAATTCCTGATACCCTTATCCAAGACCTTTTACTTCGATTGATGTGTTAGAATTTAATTTAATTAAAGCATTAATGAACATAAATGAACATTTTCATGTTGTAAATAAGAGGAACATAACAAGTATTAGCAACATAAGACATTGATAACAGAGTTCGTCCAGCAGGGACTACGTCTCTGGGCCTCGGTGTCAAGATGGTGTATGCCGCTGCATTAAGTGTTGTAAGGAATGAAGATGTACATGGATGGTATTTTCTCTGTCATACAATTAAAATTCCCTCACACAGGAGTGGTTGGACCTCTCTACGAGATGTTCCACTACAAGAACTCTCATTCACAAAAAGGACTCCTATCAGTGTGAAAAAACTCACACATAATGACTATGAGTATCCCGCCAACATGGAAACAAAGGGATATTAATCAAACATACATATGAAAATGAGTATCCTGCCAACATGGAAGAAAATGGATCTCAAACATAATACAAATCCATGATAGAAAGTACATCTCACAGCAAGAACAAAACAAGATCCCACATAAAACATCAACAGGGATATGTACAACACAATGCACCTCATAGCGAGGAAGCAAACAAGTACATGAAATCAATGCATCATATACCTCACACTGAAGATGAGTGAAGAATGGGTTGCTCCGCTACCAGATCTGAAATCACCATCGCAATTGTGGCGTCGAAAGGTTCGAAATTGAATGCTCACTTACTAAATGCTGACACTTGCAACTCCACTATGAACAGTGACTGAAAAAAATAAGGCCCAGATAGAAAATTTGACTGCACCGTTGAACTCGTGTCACCAAGAGGTGTAGGATCAGCTATCAATTTGTTGAATTCTGAAAAATTGAAAATATGGGGTTACGCGAATCTCTTAGATTCCCCCTAGATTCCTCAAAGATGCTACTCCACGGGCGGACTAGAAATATACAACTCAAAAGGTGAATCTGACCTCACCATTTCGTTCCCTGTGAAAAACCATGAAAAATGACTGTAAACATGAATATATTCTGACATGGAGAAAAATTACCTCCTCGGGAAAATTCAAGAATCAATGTTCCACTCCCTGTTTATGGACCTTCTCATGGTTCCACCTGCAATTAATTAAAGTTTTCCTCAAACTCTGCGCTTCATCCTCCATTGGGCGTATATGCAGACTAAGGTCTTATAAAACTTGGAGAAAAGGGTGCTCAAAGCACCTCCGCTGGCGGAACGGTTATGGTTAGTTCTCTTGAATGGCGAAGGAGGGGTCGGGGGGGTGGCGGGGTCAAATTCTGCCCCTCCTTTTTTGGTGACATTATATATAAAAATAAACGTTGGGCAGTGGGCGGGTCCTCTCCATGCGGTTGAAACCAACCGCAGCCCTCCTTGCAATGTGTATGGTGGTAATATATATGGTAAGTTTGTTTTTATCACATATATTAAACATATACATGGTGTGATATGTTACAAATTTGTTGGGATATAATATATTTGTTTGTTTTAGCCCCATACCATTTTAATATTCCTACATTTCAATATTCGTTGGAATGAATTTAATAACTTTGTTTGTTGTTGCATTTTTTATAATGTTTATTTTTATATGTTTAAAACAAATTTATTTAATAACCATATTTATATATATTTAAAATGAATTGTTTCATATGGTTATTTTTTTAATTATTATTTTTTTTTGTCTTTTTGCAGGTTGAGAGCCAATGGAAGAGTGCCATGTTTCAATAGCTAAGGGGCTTCCATGTGGACCCCGCGTGCTTACTGGGACGCCATGTGGCATGTTGTGGGCCCCACTTCCTACCTTAACAAAACTTCAAACTGCTCTAACTCCCTCATACTAGCTTGGATTGACGCATCGTTCACACCATTGCGATCAGGGCAACGAGATCTTCAATATGAAGCTGTGTTTGTCACATTCTTCTCACTTTGAATTTTGAGCCTTTTTCCAAGCCACTGGTTTCTGAAGATCCATCTGGATCACTTCTTGAAAATTCTTCTTTGTCCATGATTCCTATATCTTGCAATCTCTAGCATCTGAGTGTGGATATAAGGAGTGGTTTTTTGTTCCACCCTTAACCTAGAAATTAGGCCTAGAGGATCATAGGACCATGTAAAATTAATATCAAACTTAATTTCTTTAAGAAGCTTGTTTGCTTCTTATCTTGTTGTCCTACTATTCCAAAAAAAGGGGCCAACCTCTGTTTTAATCCTGAACTGGGATTTCTTCTTAGCTAAAACAAAATGAATTTCATCAGAGTTAATCATCTGTCTTATGTACTCTAAGGCAAATACTCTCATTGGGAGGTATTTGGGCAACTTGTATGGTGGAAATCCACACCCATACACCCTGATCTCTGTATAATTTTGATATAGGTACCAATCACCAGTTTTAGCTTTCTCTGTCAAATGCAGGACCTTCTTGATTTCTTCATTGATTCTTGGTTCTGCATTACTGGTCAACATTCTCATCACTGGATGAATGAACAGTTTAATGTATTGCTTGAATGTGTATTCCTCTGAATCTTTCATCACCAGGGAAGTCCAAAAATTACAGATTGTGGATTCCCCTCCTCATATAATTTATGCAGTGAAAACTTGAATATGTCTGCTTGGTAATAAATAAACATATAAACCAAAATGGAAGTATACCTGAATACTCCTTCAGTTGGTAACTTAAGGAGTTTTTCATGTATACTATCAGATAAGAATTGACTAAAATTAAAAATGACTGAAGGCTTATGGTCTGTAGATAATATTGACAGGAAACCTAACAGGGGTTCATCTACCCATTCAACAGAGTAATAGCCTAAAATGAAGGACAACACAAAAATTATTTTTTTGGCCTGATATGGGGACATGGAAGAGGGATAAGGTGGATTTTTCCTGGGCAATTGGGTATGTTCAGGAAAGAAAATATTGGAAATATATGCTCTCTTGGAAAAATATAGTTTCTGGTAGAGTTCATTCAAGGTTTCTATAGAAAAAGGGGTGTTGGTTTCTACAAAAGGGGCTTGCATCATATGATCAATGGTCTTAGAGGTGATGGTGAGCTAGATTTCACCACTTGGGGCTATAATGGCTCTTTCATTTGGTACATAACAGGCCTGGAATTTTATAACAAACTTTGGGGAATGAAAGGTCCGGGGAAAAATGTAAAGCGACCTGATTGGACTCCGAGTCAATTAGTGAAAATTTATCAATAAATTTATCCTCAAGC